>LR749638.1:1119404-1228216 GCA_902729485.2 Mus minutoides | reverse complement strand
CTGTGGCATCCATTTTAATATTGAATATAATATAAAAGAGGGAAGGAAAGAGAGAGAGGAAGAAAGCAAGAGAGAGAGGAAGGAGAGCGAGTAGCAGAGGGAGAGAGTAGCAGAGAGTCAGAGAGACAGAGAGCAGCAGAGAGAGAGCGAGCCCCCCGGAGGGCTCTCCCTTAAATCCCCTGAGGTAGCCCTGGAGCAGCGTGTTCCCATAGGATTGGCTACAAGGCCATAAACCCAAATCGCCCCGGGCATGGGCTCTGTGACTCGCGTGCTTTCACGCCAGGACAAAGCACATTCCAAGGATCACATGTGAGAATGCTGGATGCCAGCGCCATTACTTAATGGTGAAAATGCTGTCAGTGCTCAGAGTGGCTCTCTACACAGTGGACAGTGACCAGTCCACAGCACCAAGTCTGTGGACGGAGCAATAAGATTGAGTTCAGAGTGGCAACTCTAATGTTACAATAAGGAGATGCCAGATATTAGCTGAGACACGAGAGTCTAACAGTATCAAAATGCAATGAATGCACTCAGCAGACACAGCCAAAGAGAGGGGACAAAAGGAAAATTTTGCCAGGGTTTAATTAAGAAGAAAAAGCAGGGAGGAAGTGAAATGGCTCAGTGGTTAAGAGCACCAACTGCTCTTCTGAAGGTCCCGAGTTCAAATCCCAGCAACCACATGGTGGCTCACAGCCATCCGTAACAAAATCTGATGCCCTCTTCTGGAGTGTCTGAAGACAGCTACAGTGTACTTACATATAATAAATAAATAAATCTTTAAAAAAAAAAACCAAAGGGGATCAAAGGAGGACCCCCTAATGTGGTAATGAGTCTTGAAAGGATGAAACTGGAGGGAAAAATCAGAGGAAATGTTTTGAATGATACTGACTGAAAATTTTGCAAGATTTAAAAACATTTCAGAGTTGGAAATTGGGCGAGGATCTATAATCTCAAAGCCTTCCACCCACTGGGAACCAACTGATCAAATACTGAAATGTATGCAGAATGTCATCCAAACCAGGGAGGAAAGATTTGCTTTTCCTCGTATTTTCGGAAGTTGCATGCTTGCTTTATCCCGTCTTTGTGGGCTTGTGGCAAAATGGAGCATAGCAAGGAGGATCCAGGAAAGCAAGGGTGAGAGGAGGCGGAGCCATGGCTCCTATATAATGGTCACATGCATGCCCAAATGACCCCTGTTCTCCCAGTAGGTTTCCTAGATCCCATCACCTCCCAATAGTGTCATTAGACGGAGTCTAAATTACATGAGCTGTAGGGAGACGCTGAAGACACAAACCATAACAAAATCCAATCTGTTCCCCTGAGCCCTGACGTTTGGAATGCTCAAACCCGAAGACTGGGATCAGTGTGGGACTTACCTGTAGATGTCTTTGTTCTCAAAGACCAGAACCTTGAGCTGCCTACTGTTCATTGACTGAAAATGGCCACCTCAAATATTTTTATTAAAGTTTAAAATTATATGGTCAAAGGATAAATTACAAATTATTCCCTTGTGGCAAGTGGTAAGTCCTAACTCATTAATTATTTTTTTTGGCTTAAGGTTTCCTTTTGTGGCTATGGTGATAAATGATAATATGGTAGGTTATTAATCTCCTTCAAAACAGTGTATTGCTGCAGTGATTGCTGCATTCATACAAGATTTAATTGGAATTGCTTTTAGCTTAATTTTATGTTTTTCTGTGTTCATTATTTATTAGACTTACTTATAATTGTATTTTCTCTTATATTTAAATTTAAACTTTTTATGTGTTTGAATATTTTACCCACATGTTCATTTATATACCACATGTGTTCAGTGTCTGTGGGAGGTCAGAAGAAGATATCAGATTCCCCCGGAACTGGAGTTACAGGGGGCTGTGAGCTACCATGTGGGTGCCGGGTATGGAACCCAAGTCCTCTGTAAGAGCTACCAAATGCTCTTACCTGCTGAGCAATCTCTCCAGCCACTACTTACTTACAATTGTATTTAATAAAAGACATGTTCATGAACTTTATAATCATTTTATCTATTGGAGCCCTCAACCCCAAACCAACCTAAATGACCCTTCACAGGAGAATGAGCAATGGATACCATATTTATACAGACAGTGGAATTTCACTTGTCAATGAAAAATAAAATGCTCACTCATGCAGCCATGTAGGCTTAGATTTTTCAAGACCTAGTTTAATGAGGGTTCTTAAATGTGAGATTTAAATACTTTCAAGCCCACTCTCCAAAGGTAGGAGAGAAAAGATGGTAAATAGGACAAGAGGATATGGACCTGTTTAGAAGTAGTTCTTTGTGGGACAATTCCTAGGATCGGGGGACATTGTTAGGTTGCCAACAGTCCAGTTCAGTAATGTCAGGATACCATCTGTCCAGTTCAAAAAGTGTCACCAAACATGAATCAGCAGTAGCCTCCCCCGAATCAGCATGAGTCCCTGAAAGCAACCAGAACCAGCCAGAATGCCAGGAGAAGTTCTCTGCTGTGCCTCTCTCCGTGAAGTAGAAATCAGTGAAGACTGGAGACCAGCAAAGCATTGCACAGCTAGCTATGCAAGCTGTCTGTTGGGTCCTACTTATACTCTCTTCAAACATCGCGTGTCCTCTCACAGGTCTGCTTCAGCAAAAGATCACGAGAGTCTGCATCAGGGAGAGCGTCACGCGACACAGCCAGACATTTCCACTCCACAGCCACATAGACAAAATGGATCATCCCATGGGAAAGATTCTAGACCAAGGGGTGGGGACAGGGGAGGCCACAAATCAGTACACAAAAGCCAAAGCTCATTTTTATAGCATGAACGATCAAATGGGGTTGTTGATCTTCATTGTCAACCTGATGGATTTAAAATCACCCAGGAGATTGTCAAAGCATACCTGTGGGTGTGCCTGTGAGGACCTTTCCCTGGAGTCGTAACCGATGGGGGGAGTCACACCTTGAGTGTGGTGGCACTGTCCCATGGGGTGGGTTGCTATACAGAGTAAAAGGAGAGAGGGGGAAAGGTGGTTGAAATCTAGCTTTTGCCTTCCCCTGTCCTTATTGGTTATGAGTGAATAGCTTCCCTCTCCACACCCTCCCACTGCTATGATGTCATAACAGGAGTATAAGGAAATCATATCACTGGGCATTGAACCTCTGAGACCAAAAGCCAAAGTAAATCCCCTTCTTCAAGTTGTTTCTGCCAGGCATATTGTCAGGGCAATGTGAAGAGTAGTCAACAGCAGGTGCCCTGGGAGGGGCTGGGAAGGGTAGAGGTACAAGAATTGACTAATAGAGGGTGAGATGGGGTGGGGTGGGGGGTTGACATTCATTGAAGGGACTTAAAGGGATAACATCAGCCTTTTTAGGTACTCTGGTTCATAGATGATACACCTGTGATACCCATTTGGGACAAACCTGGGCTTCTGAAATTGAATAAGGATTAGTAATAAAAGTGTGTAGGGACTTTGAGGCTCCTTTCAAAAAACAAACATTTGGGTGAACGGTATTAAAAATATCTGAGAATGGCAGAGAGCTTATTTAAAGAGATCATGACTGCGTGCTTCTTAACGCACAGAAAGATAAAAACTAAATGCAGGGATCTCAAAAGCCATCCATCAGTCAGACAACTCAGCCAGGTTTTCCCCAAACTGTACCAAAATCCTCAAAGACAAAGGCTAGAGAAAAGATTCTCAAGGTAGTAAGAGAAAAGAAAGATGCCCCCTCTTATCCTGGGTATACACACACACACACACACACACACACACACACACACACACACACACACACGTCCCAAATTGCCTGACAGAGAGCAGAAGAGGAGACTCTCACAGAACTGAAAAAGAAGAAAACCTCCCAACCCAGAATACAGCCCAGGGCACAGGTGTCCTCTAGACATGGAGTGGGGACCAGGGTACGCCTGACAAACGGAAGTTGGGTGTTTCTGCATCAGACCTTTCCTGTAAGATACTCGCGGATGCGAGAAAGTAAAAGGACATCACCAATTCAAAACTCACTAGCCAGAGGAGAATTCAGACAAGTTCAAGCCATATGCCTAGATATAGAACAGTAAACTCTAACACTTCTTGATGAAAAGCTGAAGGATGGGGGCAAAGCCGAAGGATGGGGGCAGAGCCAAAGGATGGGGGCAGAGCCGAAGGATGGGGGCGGCATTCTTAGGGCCTAGAATCTACCTTAAATGACACTTTAATGACGGATACACGTAATATACATTTGCCAAAACCCCACAGACTCTCCAACACAATACAAACTATGGGCCTTGGTCAGTGATAATATACCAGTATTGGCTCACATACTATAAGTATTACCACAGCATCACACAATTTAATAATCCAGAAAACTGGGAGGGGGCCTGAGTGTGTCGGCATATGTGAGAATTTCCCGTACTTCCTATTCATTTCTTTTATAAACTTAAACCCTTCTAGGAATAAATTCTATTAATAATTCTAAGAGAACCCCAGAACAAGCAGTCAACCCCTGCCTCTCAGCATGTACTTCCAACAAGTTCCAGATTTCTCTGTGTCCTCTTTCTGCTCTGGTCTCCTTAGTTTTACACCTTAAAACTCAGTGTAGGTTCCCCAGATGGCTTTCCCCCTCCCCATAGATCTTATTGTTTCAAATTCTACATTCACTACATTTAAATAGAGGCATTCTTCCTGAGATAATCTTACTGTGGTTACAGGTCCCTTTTAGTTAAGTTTTTTTTTTTTTTTTTTCAAATGGGATCTTTGGTAAAAAGAAATATAGATGCTATGGCCTAAAGCTTTGAATCTATTGGATTTGGGATCTTGAGGCTATAACTCTCTGATGTGCAAGTGAAATAATTTAAGCCTCCTCTTTGAGGTGAGACACCATAAAATCAGAAATACGAGCACTCCTTGAAGAAGGGAGTCATGCTTTAGTGTTGTCCTAAGAAGTCTTCGAGATGCAGATGTTTGGGAGAGGTTGCTGGGTTGTAAATTCTTCCGGATGCAGAGTAGAATTCAGGACTGAAGGCCTAAGGCACACACTCCAGAGCTGGCTGCTAATTTCAGAGAAGAAGCCATGTGGGAAACATTTATACTCCTCCTCTTTCAGAAGTGTTAGCTTCCTTCCATGCAACCAAACCAGACACAGCTTGTGATGGCAGGTAGTTCCTCCATCCTTAGCTGTAGGTGTGACCACTGGGATTGTGTGCAGAGCGTGGCTTAGAAAAAAGTTTTAAACAGCCACAAGCAGCTTGAAGCTAGAGGTGGCTCCTTAATTGTACTTTTCAGTGATACTTTGTTTTAGAATCAAGAAACTGTGTTTGATTTTCTCTATATCCAAGCCATTTGTTCCACATCCATAACAGCAAAGGTTCAGGCATAGTTCCAGGTTCTGAAACCCTCTTGCTGCTCCCTCCCCCCCCCCCCCCCCCCCCCCCCCCCCCCCCCCCCCCCCCCCCCCCCCCGCACATGGCCCCTTATTTCCAATGTCATTACTTCTGCCACTAATCTGTTTGTCAAACACCTGGAGGTGTTGCTGTCATTCTCCAATTCTGCGTGTGTGGTGTGTTTAGAGTCCTCTTCTGATTCTCTGGAAACTGAAGACACCCCTCACCAACTGCTACACAGCTAATGTGCATTGAGTCTGTGAAGACTTTGTGCTTTGGTCTGACCTTCACTACAAAGGGCTTCTATTCTCAGAGGCCAGCATTAACAGACAGGCCAAAAGTGGGAGCCCCTCTGCCTGGAGAGGTACTGAGATGTCTGCAGTAAAAAGCTGGACCGGGTAGGATTTGAAGAGTTCCAGATTCCAAAAGAAGAGACAGACCCTCTGAGATGCATCACCCTCATGATCCCATGGCATTCTGGGTAGCATCATCGTGCTAGATTGCCCCAGTCTGCCATCTTGGTTCACTAAGATCCTGCTTCTTAGCCTAGCTAGTGTCTCACCAGCAATAAATGCTCAATTTAAATTCATTGTTATTAATTTGGTTGTTAATTAAGCCGCAGAAGGAACTGATGAATTTCTTAAGTCTCCTGCCCTTGATCTCAGGAGAATAGGCAAACACTGTCTCAGGAGAAACGTGGGTAGTGATATTTATGGACTGAACTGTGCGCCCCCTACTTGTGAGTCCCTAAGCTCCAGTTCTTAACACTGTGACTGCTCTCGGAGTGTTAGGACTTTTAAAGGAATAGCCAAGCTGATGAAGACTTGCTTAGTACAATTCACCTGTGACCCTTGCAGAAGGATGGAAGGACACACATGCATGATCTATTACTTAATATGTAATAATGCTTATTACTCTTGTAGGGGTGACAAGAAAGAGGTCAGGGGGTGTTTCCTTTCCTGTAGCCACAGAAATAAATTAGAAGTACTAGTGAAAGTCAGCCGGTGTCTGTGAATGCACGTGTACCTGTGCGTGCACATGCGCATGCGTGTTGGGGTGGAAGGGTCTGATTTCTAATGACTAAAATCATACAATATCTCCTCGCTATCACTCTTACAGGGTCTCTCTCTATATTTCCAGGGACCTGAGGAACTAAAGGAGCTTTCTGAGGCACACGGTTCTCTGAGTTGTAAAGCTGAGCAGCCCAGCTGCTCATACTGTAGTATTTATTATAGAACAGTGTGCTCTTCCACTCGCTTTATAAAAAGACGAGAACTGGTTTCTTCTGTAGTTGGTTTCAACCCACCAATGCCATGTGAATTTGCTGTTTGGAAGATGCGCCTTGACTCCCCAGCTTCACAACATCTCCATGTGAATCTACATATGAGCTGGAGAGGAAATTGGCAGGTGAGGTTAGCTGTAATTTCCTCTGCTTCAGTTTCTGCCTCCAGGCTCCTGCCCTGAGTTCCTGCCCTGGTTTGCCTTGATGACAGATTGTAACCTACAAGCCAAATAAATCCTTTCATCCTGACCAAGTTGCTCTTGGTCAGTATTTTACCACCGCAACATCAAGCAAACTAGGACACCATAAGGAAGCTTTTCTCCTCTGTTGTGATGCTGTATTTCAAGAACATTGCCTCTGTAGATTGGTGCATTTCTTTAACAGTCAATGCATCGCCTTCCACCTCCAGCTTGGAGTCTCCTTTTACATTGAAGCCCTCCTAAATAATTTACATCCTCATGGCTCGTCCTGTTCTGTGAGTCTAAGAGAAAGTTTCATCTCTACATCGTTTACTGTATTAAAAATATTGATTTGCAAGCCAGCACATTGTTTCGAGTCTAATACATATTAAACAGTACATCTTCCCAACCACAATAGCATCAGTTATAGGACAGGCAAAGGGTACGACGCAGCGTCCCAAGGAGTAGAAGAGAAATTAAAGGTGCCTCATTAGTAATTATCCCATGATTAATTACTGTGGCGTTGTCTTACCAATCAATAGCCTGTATCTGGAATCAGCAGGGCTGAGCTCCCCGACTGGAGATCAGTTAGCATGAGGAAAAGGTCATAAGGACTGGGTCTGGGTGAGCTACTGCTAAGCAGCAGCTGGAGGGGAGAGACAGAAGTCACGCAGGGTAGAAAGAATTCATAAAGCAAAGACTGGAGCTGGCTACCAGTCCATGGCCATGAGCATCCTGTATGCTTTAGAATAGGCAGGATTCACTTCTGACTTGGTCATTTCTTCCATGCTAAGTCATGTGGAAAACACAGAACATTGTCCAAATCAGTCTCCCTGAATTAATTTGTCTTGGGCAAAGTACATATTCTTGTTTTTCAGTGGTTTCTTCAATCTTCCTGCAAGAAATTGTTTTTCTTGTTGTGAATGAAGCTTAAAATATTTGTATGTGTTTGTGTGTGTTTGTGTGTGTGTGTGTGTGTGTGTGTGTGTGTGTGTGTGTGTGTGTGTGTTTTAGATTTTTCTTTGGGGGAAATTAAAAAAGTAAACGATTCCCTCAGCAATAGTATACAGCTTCAAACATTCTTTTCCTAACTATGTTATATGGTGTTTGCAGCCAGACCTCCACATCCTTAGATTCAAGTAAACAGGTTAGAAGAAAAATTGTATCTGCACCGAGTCTCTCCAGTCCTCTTTAATCTTGTCGACATTTTCGAAGCTGCACCATGGAACAAATGAGTATAGTCTTCACCCTGGGTACCACAAGTCCTCTCAAAATGATTTAACATATATGGGAGCACCTGTATGCTCTATGAAAACACTACACTGTTTTCTGAAGGAGCCTTGACCACATGAGGGTTTGAATATTTAGTGATAGAGGGGGTTTTGCTGAAGCCAATCTCCACCAATACTGAGGGACCACGGCACCTGGAAGGAGACACACAGAGGACAAAAAATTCACAAGGAAATTCAGATGTCTCAAATGTCCTTTCTTGAGATTAGATTTCCAGCAACTCATGAAAGGAAAATAGGCACAGAAGAGCCAGAAAGTCTAACAGACACACGTACACACTCATACTCACTCATGCATGCACAACACACACACACACACACATGGATTTACTCTTACTAAAATCATTTTACATGCCCAATATTCCTTTTACCCCCAACAGTGATGGTGTAGCTAGCAGATGGTCACCTGACCCTAGGCCAGTGATGGCACAGTTATCAGATGGTCACCTGACCCTAGGACAGTGATGACAGTTACCAGATGGTCACCTGACCCTAGGACAGTAATGACAGTTACCAGATGGTCACCTGACCCTAGGACAGTAATGACAGTTACCAGATGGTCACCTGACCCTAGGACAGTGATGTCACAGTTACCAGATGGTCACCTGACCCTAGGACAGTGATGATAGTTACCAGATGGTCACCTGACCCTAGGACAGTGATGACAGTTACCAGATGGTCACCTGACGCTAGGACAGTGATGGCACAGTTATCAGATGGTCACCTCACCCTAGGACAGTGATGGCACAGTTATCAAATGGTCACCTTACCCAAGGACAGTGATGTCACAGTTATCAGATAGTCACCTCACCCTAGGACAGTGATGGCACAGTTATCAGATAGTCACCTCACCCTAGGACAGTGATGGCACAGTTATCAGATGGTTACCTGACTCTAGGACAGTGAGGGTGTGGTTAGCAGATGTTCACCTGACTCTGACGTCATCTGTTTCCTTTCTCGCCATGGCTAGTGGCATTTAAGTGAGTTTCAGCTGCAATAAAATTAGAATTCTCTAGAATGGCAGAATGAGTGCTTTCCACATCTAAAGATGCTAAATAAGGCTGTGACAGAAACCACTGGTGGATGGGATACTGAAGGACAGAGCAGGCAAAACTGGAGCTCAGAGGGATCCGCCCACAGCTGCCCAACAGCAGACCTCACTGCAACACCCAGAGTGCAGTTCTGTTGTGCTAAATCCCAGCAGTGAAAGCCGGCATTGCCCAGACTTCCCCTTTGTAAAAGAGTCTAGGAGTGGGCTTTGAAGCCCCCACCCCGACCTGGAGCAGGTAGGTCTAAAGGACAATCCCCCTGTATCCTGGTCCATTTTTCTGCTTTCTTTTTCCTTAATGTCTCCAGCTGCTAGGTGATATAAAAAGCTGAGATTTCCATGTCTGATCTCTCTCTCTCTCTCTCTCTCTCTCTCTCTCTCTCATATTCCTGAAGCCATGGTCAAATGCAGGATGAACTTTTTAAAAAAAAGTTTCCTGATTCCCTTTTACTGTGACTCAGACGAGGAGATACATAGATGCCTTGACAAGAACAAAAGGATCTGGCCCGGTGTCCATCTACACCACCAGCAGCTCCTCTGTCAGTAACTCACACAGAGCGAGTTGGGTGGGGTGGCACAGGTCTGTGACCTTAAGTCCCAAGACAAGTGTGAGTCTGATGGTACTTAGAGACCAGATCAAAGACAGCCTTGAGTGGATGAGACTCTTGTCTTAAAACTTAAAAATAAAATAAAAATAAAAAAATGAAAGTGTGGAGGGAGGGGAGAGCAAAAGTTGGAGTGCGGAAGGGGACGAGAGAAGATAGGGGAGGGAAAGAGAAGGAGGGAGAGGAAAAGAGAGAGTGGGGGTGGTTATACGGAATCACTTATTCCTGTTGTAAAAGAGACAGGAAAGTTAGAAAAAGTGACAATCCCAAGATAAAACATCAATATATTTTTAAGACTTCAGGAAACTTCCATAAAGATCAGAGCCAGGGCGATCTCCAGTTTTTGGACTTTTACGACCATATACCATTCTGATGATGAAAGCATGTAATATTTTATGATAGAAAATTGTCAAGTTACTATGTCATCCTGTAACCATACGGAATCCTCACCAACCCGTCTGCTTTTGTGGTGATCTATTCTTAAAAAAAAAAAAAAAGTATATGCTGGAAATTTTAGACAATAAATGGAAGACTTTCAGTACTGTAGCACAGAAAGCTTTCAGAGGGCATGTACATACATGTATGTGTACATGCGTGTCCTGGGGTCAATCTACACTGGCAAAGTCTAAGGAATTCCAGTACTGACTTGGATATGTAATATAGAGGCCAAGATCACGCAGTGTTTTCTCCGAGTGGGTTTGCAAACCTGGGTTCCCTGGCTGACAAGAGCTTGGCAGAGTCCATCCACTCTCCAAGCAGGTGAGGAGCTAATTTCCTACACTGGGACCACATCGCCTATGGATGATCTTCCTGCTGATGGTCTTCCTCCATGGATACAAGATGACTGGCTGTGAGCAGTCTTCATTAGTGACCAACCCGGGGTAATGAAATTATGCCCTGCGACTCAGTTTTCCTAGCTAGGAAATTAGATAATAATATTCGTACTTTTTCTTTTAAGATTATGTGAGAGATGATGCAGGGCCAAGTACGGTCCAGTCAACATCAGATATGACAGATTAAAAGTTAAAAATTCTGATTAACTGCCACCAGGAATGATGTATATATTAAATAGAAAATAAGAGTAGATTTGGAGATAGTAAAGCTAGGAAAAGAACTGTGTTATGGGCCGAGTAATATTCCCCTAAGATTCAAACCTTAAACTCCTAACTCCCAATACTTCAGAATGGGGCTGAAGAAGTTGGAGTGAGAGCCTTTAGAGAGGGAATAAAATTATAGCTTTATTGTTTTCCTATTTTATTTCAAATATGTTTATTATATTCTTAATTTATATATTACATAATTTATAATAAATATATAATATAAGAATAAAATACTATATTACATTATTTTAAAAATATTTATATTTTGTATTTTAAATTATTTATTTCTTTTTACTTTGTGTGCCTTTGTATTTTGTCTGTATTATGTCTGTGTAAGGATATTGGATCCATGGAGTTACGGTCAGCTGTGAGCTGCCGTGTGGGTGCTGGGAATTGAACCTGGGTCCTTTAGGAAGACTAGTCAGTGCTCAGAACTGCTAAGCCAACTCTGCCCCTCCCCCCAGGAGGTGATAAAGTTAGAACAAGGCATTCAGGGCTCTCTAACCCAACAGGCGGGTCATCCTCAGAAGAAAATGAGCAACCATCATGGGCACTCACAGAGAAAAACCTACTTGAAGATAACTCTACCTACTTTTCTTGTTGCTTAAACAAAACAAAACAATCTAATTAAGAAAAGGCTTACTCTGACTTGCAGTGTGCGGACCTACATTAAAGGTGGGTCTCCTCACCTTAATTAACCCAGTCTAGAAACTTCTCCACAGACAGGGCACAGGCCTATTTCCTAGGCGATTCCAGATCCTATCATGTCAACTATCAGTGTTAACCCACAGGAGCACTCCATGAGAAGGTGACAAGGAGACAGACATCAGGAGAAATCAAACCTGCTATACTTGATTTCAGACTGAAGCCTCCAGAATTGTGGGACAATATGTTTCTGTCAGTTAAATAGGTTAGCCTAGGGTAATTTGTATAATACCTCTGAAACATTAATACAGGTAGATAAGTATAAGTAACTGACGAGGAGGAGGAGGAACAGGGGAAGAGGAGGAGGGGGAAGAGGAGGGGGAAGAGGAGGAGTTAGCAACAGTTTAACCTTGGTGGCAAACATGAACATGCACGTGTGAAGTCTCAATCTATCTCAACTGATTGTTGATCTATAACATCAGAACTGTGGAGGGAAACATGGCTAAGAACACAAGAGAGGGAGGGAGAGATGGCTCAATGGTTAAAGGCACTGGCTACTCTTGATTGGATTCCCAGCATCCACATAGCAGCTCACAGCCATCTGTTAACTCCTGTCCCAGGGGACTCGGTACCTTCTCTGACCTCCACAGACACTCCATGCACACGACACACAGACATACATCCTAAATATCATTCCACAATAACAACAGAGCAGTGGTATCATGGGAAATTAAAAACAACAAAATGAGTTCCGGGGTAGCCAGGGCTACACAGAGAAACCCTGTCTTGAAAAAAACAAAGCAGAAAACAAAAACCAACCAACCAACCAACCAACCAACCAACCAACCAACCAAAGAAACCAAAACAAAACATAGAGGCAATTAAGGACACAGACTGTGGACACCTTCCCATGCCAGAGGAGAACGTGAAAGAGCCAAAAATGTAAGGAAAAAAGTTCTTAGACAGAATGGAGGATAAACTTCCTGGTATTTCAGGGTAAACAGTGTCTATAAATACACTATAACACAGACTAACTTTACAGCTGAAATCTGGGGCCATATGAACTTCCAGACAATTGTAACCCAGCAGATGGTGAGGAGGATGTGAGTGGAAAACCACTCTGAATTTCAGGAGCAGGATTGAAAGGCTGCTTATAGCTGGATATTTTTTTTNGATAAACTTCCTGGTATTTCAGGGTAAACAGTGTCTATAAATACACTATAACACAGACTAACTTTACAGCTGAAATCTGGGGCCATATGAACTTCCAGACAATTGTAACCCAGCAGATGGTGAGGAGGATGTGAGTGGAAAACCACTCTGAATTTCAGGAGCAGGATTGAAAGGCTGCTTATAGCTGGATATTTTTTTTAAGTGTGTTACAATGTAGGGATGACTATCTGAAGACCGGAAAGGAGGCATTTGATCCCTAGGTAAAAGATTAATAAGAAAGGATTAAATATCAACAGAAGACAGAAAAGAGGGAGAGTGAGTTAGAAAACATGGTGGGAAGAGTTTACAAGGTGCAGGATAGGGTTTGGGGCTTCTGGGTAAAGACTTTGGTAAGCCCCAGGCTTGACTTCTAACACCCAAAATAAAAATTTTATACACAGAATAGTGATGTGCCCAATAGGTTAGTTGGTCATGAGCTTTTCTTCAAATAAAGCAGGAGCCTCAGGGCTAGCCACTGTGAGTTTCCACATCTATAAAATGGGGATGAGAGATACAGCCAGGATTAAGTAAGGTAGGGAGGGAGGGTTCCCAGCATCTTATGCACTGTTTAAAGACCACATAGTACAGTAATCAAAAGCAAAGAATAAAATAGGAAAAGATCTGTTCAAATGTTGCTATAGTTGGCTTTCTATTGCTGTGATAAAGACCATGACCCAAGCAACTTGGGGAGGAAAGGGTTTATTTGGCTTACACTTCTACATCCATATTGTCCATCACTGAAAGAAGCCAGGACAGGAACTCAAGGCGGAAACCTGGAGGCAGGAGCTGAGACAAAGGCCATGGAGGAAAGCTGCTTATGGGCTTGCTCAGCCTGCTTTCTTAGAGGTACCCAAAGCCACCTGCCCAGGGGTCACTCTGCCCACAGTGGGCTGGGCCCTCCTATAAAAATCATTAATCAGAAACATGCCCCACAGATTTGCCGATAGGATAATCTGGTGGAGGCAGTTCCTCAATTAAAATTCCCTCTTCCCAGATTTGCATTTGTGTCTAGTTGACAAAAACTAACCAACACAAATAACACAAATATAAGGAGAAGAGCCTGAAGCAGGAACAAAACAGGGAGTCAGAAGTCAGAGTGACAGAGCCTGAGAGTCACTGTTCTCAATGACACTATCCTCACTACCAAAGGGCTGGTATGTCACACGCGATGTGGAGCTTCCATGTTAGTCTTAGAAGTTATCTTACAGGAAAGATAAACTCAGTTCACTCCTGTTTATGATTAAACCTCTGTTTCTCAAGGATTAGGCTATGCCCCAGCTGTAAGCTTAACTACAAATAGCTCTGTTTCAAAGGATTGATTACTACTGTCTGGCAAGCCTACCTTTGCTTCCAAAGGTTATATGACCACCTATGATGACCTTGTTATGATACCTGTTGTTATGGCTACCATGTTATGAGTATCTGTTGATATGACTACTTTGCTATGCCCACCATGTAGCCATGTCTTTGTTTCGAGAGGTCAGTGGGGACTACCTTGTTTGTTCTGCTCCTGTAACTCCGACTATTTTGCCTACCAAATTCCCCATTTGGAAACCATCCACCCCTGGGCTATAAAAGCCTTGCCTTCCTCACATCCCATGCTGACTTCTCAAGCCCCGCCTTTGTGGGAGGCAGCCCTTGTACACGAATTTTTAAAAAACTTACTTTAATTAATTTAGCCATAATGATTCCGATCAGTGATCTTTCTCCTCCCATCTTTGGAATTAACAGAGAACCTAAGAGATGGATCTGAGCACAGAAGTGTCAGAGAGAGCCAGTGACACACACACATTCACATACACACAATACACAACACAACACACTTGCACACGCACAACACACACAACACAACACAACACAACACACAGGCCTCATGCCCAGAACATAGGAAACTCATAATAACCATTAGTTGAATAAGTCAGTAAATTTTAGCTTAGGAAGAAAAATCTAACATTAGTGGATTTCTTAAATATGACAGAAATTGCCCCAAGAGGAGAACTTCAGTTTTTAATAATTAAATGTAATAGAACAATCTATTTTTTTAATGTAAGGCCATTAAGTTCAATATCTAACCTTAGACAGAAATATAACAGCAAATTTGAACATGGTGAGCTTAAAATATCCACAAATGCGACAACGCAATCGACTGGGGCAGTCTGACCTTGCCTCGCTGTGGTTTCTATGATTCATAAGGGACAAATCTCATTATGAGGCCCAGGACAGTCAGGAGAATTCTCATCCATGCAGTCACGAGCTCAGCTCTCAGATCTGCTCCTTCTCAAGAGAATGAATGTTCTATGCTCTACAGCTCTGACTTCACAAGAGGAATGGCTGCCACGAATATGGGTTCAAACAACATGTACTTTATTTAATTCTTAATTAAGAATGTTTATGTGTACGTGTGTGTGCCAGAATCATACACATGTATGAACACCCCATGCATGAAGTGCCCATGGAGACCAAAAGAGGGCATCAGTTCCTCTGGCACTGGAGTTACAAATGTTGTGAGCTGCCATGTGGCTGCTGATAACCAAACCCAGGTCCTCTGCAAGAACAGCCAATGCTGTTAACTGCTGAGCCTTCTCTCCAGTCCTGTGCCTTTGATGTCTCCCCTTCTGATACCACATCCACTGCCCCTCACAGTTTCTAATGTAAACCCCCAGCTGTCTGGGCTGGATTTGGAGATGAGTGTAGGTTTGCTTCTGTTGGGACAGCATCGCACAAAATGTCTTTATTGGATCAATGGCTGGCTTACCTTGTTTCTCTTTCATACACACTAGTTATTGATGGATCCAAGTTCTATTTTAGGAGATTCTGAGGTCATGTGATATTTTAGACCAGGCCAGGGAGTGAACTCTGCTGCATTTCCTTCCGTAGCCCCACTGTGTCTAGTAGGCCAGCTCTCTCTGCGTACATTTTTAGAGTAATGATTGCAATCAGAAAAAAAAGTAGAAACTGATGTAATGCTCGTTTGCCAAATAGCCAGAGGACTTTTAAAGCAACACATCAATGGGTCCTGGTTCTAAACTCAGGGCTTCATGTACCACTTTAGGCAGAATCAGATTTTTCACTGCCACCATCAAATGCCCAGATGTGATTTCTTTTTTCCCGTAAGTTCTAGTCATTCTTTGTGAACTTCAAACTGTCTTTGGAAATACATGGCCTACTTTTGTCTCAGAGAGTCTGATTGCTATAACAGCACTGTCTGCATGAAAGGAAACTTACTAAAGTTGAATTAAGTGGCGAAGATTTAATTCGAAAAGTATCTGAGAAAGAACGGGTAAAAACCTTTGTAAGGATCCCAGAGGAGTGCACCAGCTTAAATGCAAACAGCATTTGACTTTCTGGAAAGAGAAGTTCATTGTACTGGATTATAATTCAATTTCTACATTCCACACACTCTAATTTCCTCCCTGTAATAGTCAAATAAAATTAAAGAATGAAAAGGAAGGGCATTTTCCACTTTCTAAAGCAAAGGTAAATGCCAGCATGCATGGAAATTCATTTTGGAACCTGACGTGAATTTGGCCAACAGGCACTTCTTATATTAGTTCTAGGGGTTCTATTTGGATCTATTTTTTTGGGGGGGGGGTCTGGTGGCTGGAGAAAAATTAATGCCATTCTCTCCTGTGCTTTCTAGGATGTGTTTCTGGGTGGTTTGTCTTCACTCTGCCATTCCTGAGAAGAGTCAATAGCAAGGGAAGAAAGCCAGGTCTGGCCATGCCAGGGTTGCCATTTCTAACCACAGAGCAGTAAACCAGAGGCAGGCATCTCTATGAGCCACACTGCGGAGTTCAGACAGTGCTTTCTGGGTGAAAGATGTGGAAACTCTGAATGTGCCTCAGCCATCCCGATACAGAGTCCACAGGCCACGTATCTCAGGCACAAATATCCACTGAGATATCACACACCCCCATAGCCCAGTATTTGGGGATTTCTACCCCACCTTAAATTATTTAGTCCCCAAGTATAGGAGACAAAACTTTTATATTTATAATAAGCCTTAGCACCAGAGCTGGGCAGATATCAACCCTCTTTGCTATTATGTCTACATCCCTGTCAATAATCCCAAGGAGATATCACTTGCCATGTTCTGCCTGGGC
Source organism: Mus minutoides (assembly GCA_902729485.2). Taxonomy (NCBI): domain Eukaryota; kingdom Metazoa; phylum Chordata; class Mammalia; order Rodentia; family Muridae; genus Mus; species Mus minutoides. The sequence goes on along the minus strand of LR749638.1, from coordinate 1,211,398 downwards.
CACTCCTACTCTAACTGGCTGGTCCTCATGGCCATGTGCTCATGATTGACCTACCTCAGGGCACCTTCTTCCTCCTTTCTCTCCCTTGTGGTCCCTGCTTCAGACCTCAAGCCTGGGAAATGAAGATCTGTTCACCTCTCTTCTGCCCAGCTACAGGCTGTAGGCATATTTATTAACCAATTTCAGATAACTTGGGGATGGGGATGGGGGCAAGGTTTGTATAACAAAAGCTGGGGTATCCATGAGGATTGGCTTGTCTTGGAGCAATTAGACCTCAGGATTCAGAATTTACCCTTTGAATACAAGCAGCATCAGACCAACCCTATTAAACCTGAAATCTCCCTCCACGACCCATAGCTGCCATGGTGGCTCTTGTAATAATTACTTAGGGCACTAACCCCATCACCAGGAACCTTGACTGACACATGGTAGATGGAAAATCCAGCATTAGTAGGCAAAAAGTTAGCTCACAGGCAAGGCCATGGTGAGCTGAGTTCAAATCTCTACACGACCTCTTGAAAATGGCTCTACTCTGGGTCTCATGTCTATCACCAGGCACAGATCAAGGGGGTGATGAATTGATTCTAACTTCTTCATATGCTACTTCTTTAAGGCACAGTAAAGTCTCTGTTCAGTCCTTACCTCCCAGGCATGTTTGCAGCTCAGCCTGAAGGACATTTGGGATCTGAGAATGTCTTCGTGCTCAGGAAGAGCCATGGAAGCAGCTTCCCCAGAGAATAGTCACTGTAGAAGGTTCTCTTGGTGGAGGAATCTTAGAATCTGGAAACAAAGGAAGATGCTTTTCCTACAGGGGTGGGGCGGGGGGGGGGATGCTAGCAGAAGTTGGACATTGAAAGGATGTATGCACACTGTAAGAGAACCATGAAGCTGCCAAGGTCCTCGGCTTGCTACTGGGGTAAGCAGCACTATGTCTCAGAGTTGAGTTCCCGGGATAAAGGAAACATCTCTTCTGCTCTGGTCTCTCCCACTAGCCAGCTCTCTGTGTCTATGACGAGGATCTGAGATAAGTCCTCTTTAGGTGGGGGAGATACTTATTTGGGTATGAGCTTTCAGAGCACACACAGTTTGAGTCCATAGTCTCTGGAGCCTTTGAAGCTTGCTATCACATCTCAGCAGTAGCTGCTAGGAAAACAAGAGCTAAAGAGGAAGCCATATCCCAGTCCTCTTAAAGGGTGTGCTCCCCGTGACCTAACTTCTTCCTGGTAGATCCTACCTTTTGAGGTAGGATCTGCATCCTAACATGCTGGGGACCAAACTTCCGGATGCAGGCCTTTGATGGACACATAAGATCCAGACTACAACCCTTCTTTGGGGCCTTACGATGCAGAAATCTCTAACTATGTTTAATGCTTTCTGGACTTAGGCTTGCAAGTAACAGAGCAGAATGAAGCTGTTATCTTCAATCTTAGAACAATGTTAGAAAAGGCTCAGGGTTCAAATAGACAAAGAATCCCGTGTATACAAGATGTTGGGGAAAGAAGGACCCCGTGCTGTCTAGTCCTGTGTGTTCACGGGTAACTAAACATTGGGAAGCTGTCTTAGGGTGAAAATAATTGAACATATAAGACATGGGAATTGCAACTAAAAGACACACCACCGTAACATCGGTGAATCACAGGCTGAGAGCAAAAGCAATATGCTTCTCTGACTCTCCCAATCCGGGACATGAACAAAGGCTGCATGTCGCTGTATACCTCCACAGGGGCCCAGGGTGGAAGACTTCCTAATACCCCTGATACTTTTACTTCATGAAACACATTTGAGTATGCTCTCCCATTGATATCTTAAGATGCAAGCCTGGAAGGTAAATGGATATTATAATTACCATGCCAGTTTACCAGGAAGGAAGGAAGGCAGGAGAAGGCCAATGTTCCCAACCCCCACAAACTCAAGGACACTTGTCTGACAGTGGTGGAGGTTGGAACAGCGTCAAGCAGAGAGAGAGAGAAGGGAGGGAGGGAGAGAGAGAGAGAGAGAGAGAGAGAGAGAGAGAGAGAGAGAGAGAGAGAAATCAAAGACATAACCCCTAGAAAGTTCAGGCTCTGGAGTTCTGACCTCACTAGAAAGCCACGACACATCCAATAGTTTCCCCAGCCAGTAAGCTGGTTGAAGACCAGGAAGGTAAGGTCTCTCTTGACTTTTCTATTTGACTAGGGGAAGGAGCTGTCTCAGGACATGATTGAGAAGGTCCTGCAGGGTGGGGGGAGGGGTGCAGTCTCTGCAGTGTGTGGTCCACCAGGAAGTGCATGTGGAATTTCAGATGTCGGGGTGAAGGGGAGCAGCTAAGCCAAGGCCTTGCCAAGTGCTGATTAATGACAAGACCTTGGGGTCAGAATGCTTGTCTAAACGGGACCCCTCCTTGGATAGACTTTTTAAGAGATGTCTTAAGAGAGGGGAAACTTGGACGGACTGTCCTAAACCTCTCTGGATATGGCCACAAGTGCTGAGCAAGCAGCAGACTTCAGTCGGTTCAAGCCGCGCCATAAAGAATAGGTCTAACCGTCATGGGCCAAGGGAGGGCTTTATTTCATGTTGGCTGAGATGTCAGAGAGAATAATGAGCGGGGATAGAAACTGTGGCAAGCATGAGCTGAGGGTAGAATCCTAATAGGACTGGGAGCGGGAAAGCAACATCACATTGCAATAGAGGGAAACAGCAATCACCCTTTATCCATATGGACCTTTGCTTTCTGTAGTTTCAGTTACTCATGGGACAACCCTAAAATACCAAATAGAAAACTCTAGAGGCAAATGATTCGTAAGTTGTAAATTGCATGGTATTCCAAGTGGTGTGATGAAAATCTTGCACAATCCTATCTTATCCCATCTAAAATATGAATGGCCCTTCAACCCAGCACATCCACACTCTATATGCTCCCCTGTGTTAATCACTTGGTAGTCACCTCTGCTCTTAGACCGCTGCTGCTGCTGTTTCATGGTACTCACGACCACATAACCTGTAAACAGCCACCTAACATCACCATGTGTGTGTCTTTCACATTATGTCATCTTAGCCCACAAACATTGTATCAATTCATACTATCATGGGAAGGGTGGGCTTAAAAAAGAAAGAGATGGTGAAAGACTAGATAGGTAGGTAGGTAAGTGGATAGATAGATATGATATGATATAGGTTAGATATAGATATACATATACATATAGATTAGATATAAATGATATAGATTAGATCTAGATCATATAGATATAGATGATATAGACATAGATATAGATATATACATTCATGAGCGATCACCTCCACATTATTTCTGGTACAGTGCCTGGCCATACATATTCCATTATTGACCATCACTAATCTTCCACTGTGCCTAACTTATAAATTAAATGTTTAGCACAGCATGCACATATAGGGAACATATAACAACTTGAGCATTTGGTACTATCTGTGGTTTCTTGTCTTCATATGGTTCTTAGAATGTATTCTCCCTGGATAAGGAATGGGGAGAAAGCTCATACAATGGAAATACTTGCCAATTCCCTGTTAATGCATTCACTATTTCTTTTATTTTGTTACCTCATGTTTGTAAGCACGACAACTATCATGCCTGGAATCTCTGTCAGGACCTCGATGTTTCCACACAATGGCCTTTAACCATCAATAACAATTTCTTTGGGGAATGATAAGGAAAATGCTCGAGTGTGTTTCTTTAATAACTTATCTTCAAGGTTTTTCTAGTATTCCACTGATCAGATTCCCGAGGGTCTTTCTGTCCTATATTGACTATATCATCAATTGGGGAAAGTAGCCAAGCCATTCTTCTAGACTAGGTCTCACTATGGAACGTGCATCAGGAATGGTTACCCCCAGTGGCTGGAGANCTTGGCTTAGTGGTAAGAGTACTTGCTGCTTTTTTTTTTTTTTTTTTTTTAAGATTTATTTTATTTTATGTAAGTACACTGTAGCTATCCTCAGACACTCCAGAAGAGGGAGCCAGATCTCGTTAAGGATGGTTGTGAGCCACCATGTGGTTGCTGGGATTTGAACTTATCACCTTCGGAAGAGCAGTCGGGTGCTCTTACCCGCTGAGCCATCTCACCAGCCCCACTTGCTGCTTTCTTAAAGGAGCATTTCCTGGCACCCACAATGGTAACTCACAACTGTAATTCCAGACACAGGGGATCTGGTGCCCTCTATTGGTCATCTTGAATACTGCACTCATTGGAGGCGTGGGAGGGGTGGGATGGGGGTCACAAGAATGCTCGCCCCCTCACCACAAATACACACGCAATGTTATCTAAAATAAATAGCCATCACTCTCCCTGCATACTTAATTTGTCAAATTCATCTTATTTCAATCCGTTTTGTGGAAACTATAAAGTTCACAAGAGAGGAAAAATATATGTTAATAACATACATGACAATTTCATAAACACTTCCTAATTGATTTTAAGGCTTAGTTGACCTGAAAAGTTAATTCAAGTAGAAAATCAGGTTAGAACAGTAGCTGTGGAGAGACTTAAGAAAATTATCAAAGAAGGCTCAACCTAAAGGCCCTGGCTTAGAATGTCTCATGATAAAAGTTCCTTTAGCTTCTAAGAGATATATAATTCTTTTTAATTTCTAAGTATAAGGCAAAACATATAATTTCAGGAAAGAATTATCTATAGTCTTATTTTTAACTATAGTCCTATTTTAGAAAGGGGAAAGGCACATGTCAGTCTTGGTGACTGTCATACACAAAATTTAAAAAAGAGCGCTAGACTACAAAATCAAAGAGTTTTGTTTTATTTCTTTTTGACACAAGTTATCACTATGTATCCCTGGCTGGCTTAGAATTCTATGTAGACCAGGCTGGCCTACAACTCTCTATATAGAGCAGGCTGGCCTTGAACTCACAGAGATCTTTGCCCCCAGAGTGCTGGGATTAGAGAAATGTGCCACCATGCCTGGCAAAAACCATCACAGATCTTATTAAAATAATGATCTAATCTGTTCTGAACAGTTTCATACAGTTGCAAGCCCAGCTATTTGGGATGCTGAGGGGAGGGACTTATTTGAACTTGAGTCTCTAGTTTAAGACCAACCTGAGTAACACATGTTCCTCACTGGAGAAAAAGTTAGGCCTCTCCTAAGTATCACGTTCGATGTGATGGTTGCCTCAATCATTCAAGCAAGTTTATTCACCTGTTTATCTAGTGATGCTAGAGACTGAACACAGGGTCCTGAGTACCTAGGAGTTACATCTCCAACCCAACAACTGCAATGGATTCTTTGAAGTCAACTTCTGTGTAGCAAATCGCCTTGCCCCAAATGAGCAGTTTGAAACAACAGGTATTCACTAATTTACAGAGTATTTTTGTGGACCAAGGAACCGGGAGTGACCTAGCTGGATGTTCTTGCTCAGGGTAGTTCAGGGGGTACAGTAAAGTCAATGTCCTGGGATCCAGTTGTCTGAACTAGACTGTGCCAGAACAGATGGCTTCCAAAGAGGCTCACTCACATTCTCAGCCAGCTAGAGCCAGCTGGCAACAGGAAGTGCCCATTTCTTATCATGACGGGGTTGCTTGTGTGTTCTTACATCATTGCCTTGGCTTCCTCTAGAATAAACACTTGGAAGAACTATCAGCAGAAAGTATTGTGTCAGGCATGAACTAGACCTAGAAGTTCCAAAATACCATGCCCATTGTGTCTTGTTTGATATACATATCTCTTTTGATACAACATATCTCCGTTGACACACTGTATCTCTTTTGATCCATTGCATTTCTTTTGATGCAACATACCTCCCTTGACACACTGTATCTATTTTGATACATTGTATCTCTTTTGACATAATGCACCTCCTTTGCCAAGCCTCTTTTGATAGATTGTGTCTCTTTTGATAGATTGTGTCTCTTTTGATGCTTGTATTTCTTTTGATCCCTATCTACTTAACTAAATAGGGCCAGACACTGCACACAGACACTGCTACAAAAAGACAAGAGTTGTTGGAGGCATCCTAGGGGAGGGCTGCATGTCTCTGTCTCTGGCACTTTCTCACTTGGGAAAGTAAATAGGAGATAAGGCCATAGTCATACTTAAGAAGGCAACACCAGTCCAGAAAACCTTAGAATACAGTCAAGTTAACTGCTATAATCTTACTATTTGGTATGTTTCAGAACAGGTAACTGATACTAGACACAAAACAACACAGAAATAAATGGACTAATAAAAATATTTTCAGCTATTTCTAAGTCAATATGGTTGTACAATATGTGACAAGGTCATTGATGTCAGTTATGATGGAAAATACTGCTTGCTATAGTACTAAAAAAAATCACCAAGTGGCCATGAGAATGTTCTAAACAATAAGAAAATGGAATCTCTAGTCTGGTTGAGGGAGAGATCTGAGAGTTTGTGCATGTCGTTTGACTATGTGCATGAAAAATTAATTGGCCCTGCAACAACAGTGCACACTTTTATTGTGTGTTCACCAGACATCAACAATGTTTTAAAAGAAAAAAAATAGTGATGACCAGCCAGGCGTGGGAACAGGAGCCCTGTCATCCAGCTCTCGGGAGGCCAAGATAGGAGGATGTGAGTTTCAGGACAACCTGGACCACAGAGTGAGAACCCACACGTCAAAGAGAATTGTTTCTAAGTGACTTTATAAAGAAACAGAGGAGGGTTCCTGAGGATGAGACTGAGCTGGGCAGTTTTGAAAAGAGAGTTGGGAATGTTACCTTGCAGGATGCTTGAGAAATACAACCTCCAAACTTGATGTTGATACAGGAGATTAGTCCTTGTCACAAATGTAAGGTGGGCTTTAAGAAACAATGTAAATCTTCTCAGTGGGTTTGTATAAAAGCAAGAATCTCAAACAATAGGGAGTTGGGGAGGAAACAAAAGCTAGTTTAAGATGTGCTCATGGAGTCTTAGGTTAGCTACTAGGATCATTCAAGGGTTTCCCTGGGAACACCAAGGACTTGGGGGAGTGTCCACATCCTGGAGAGCAAAAGCAAATTTCAAAGGACAGTGTTCTCAAGCCCCAGCTCTGCCCACATGCTCCCTCAGTCTTTCTGAAATTCATGAAGTTAGAGAGCCCAGTGTCAAATTCCCTCTGTAATTTCCAAGGTGTCTCTGTACAAAGTAATTTCAGTTTTAATCAAGTTTTGATGAACCTTGATTTCCACTTGATCAGTATGGGGCCTGATCCCGGGAAACAAGACACTTTATTTTAACCCTGTCAGATTTGCTTAAAAGAATTCTGAAAGTTAGTTCAGCCTTTTCAAATGCGCAGCTTCCCACTGAATTGTTTACTCTTCCTGCCAAGTCTCCTTTTTTCATTCCTACTTTTACACTGTCAATGCACTTCAACGATCTTCAAAGGCACAACCAATTGCAAGGGGTTTTAAGTTTTTAAAAATTATTCTCAAAAATCCACTACCAACGACTCAGAATGAAGAGATGATTGCTGGGTAGATAGTATAGATGATGGATAGAAGATAGACAGAGACAGATAGACAGATGATAGATTGATGATAGGTAGATAGATGGATGGATAGTAGATAGATAGATAGATAGATAGATAGATAGATAGATAGATGAATGGATAGATAGACAAATGGATGGATAGATAGATAGATAGATAGATAGATAGATAGATAGATAGATAATAGATAAGAGGCAGATGATAGATGGATAGATAGCTAGATGGATAGGTAGATGGATGATAGGTATATGGATAGATAGATGGGTGAATGTATGGATAGAACAATAAATGGATGGATAGATAGATGATAGATGGATAGATAGATGATAGACAAATAGATAAATGGATAAAACGATAGATGGATGGATGATGGATGGATAGAAATGAATGGATAGATGAATGAATGGACATATGGATGGATGAATAGATAGATAGATAGATAGATAGATAGATAGATAGATAGATAGATAGATAGATAGATAGATAGATGAGTGATCTTTTTTTTCCGAGACAGGGTTTCTCTGTGTGCCCTGGCTGTCACTGGAACTCACTCTGTAGACCAGGCTGGCCTCGAACTCAGAAATACGCCTGCCTCTGCCTCCCGAGTGCTGGGATTAAAGGAGTGCACCACCACGCCTGGCTAGATGAGTAATCTTAAGAACACAGTGCAATGTGCTGCAAGTGGAGATGCACTTGCAGACCTATCGTTGGAAGGTCTGAAGCAGGAAGACCATGGCTTTCCAGCCAGCCTGGAGTACACAATGACATCAGAAAATAAACACTAGGTCAGGGTGGTGTATATTAACAGTGAGTGGCCCTTGAAATGGAATAAAAATTCCTGGCAAGGCTCTTCCTTCTGGGGCAGACACCCACTATTCCCATCTCGCTTCAGGCCGGCTACGGCAGGATGGACTAAGCATCCTTCTTCTGTGTAAGGGGATTCCCGAGGAGATCCTTACCAGTGAGAGAACGGGGCCTATCTCACCTCAGTAACATCTAGTGAGATCTCTCAGCATGCTGCCTGCAGAGTTCCCACCACAGACCCAGCACCCACACACTCTTTAAGTCTCCTTCTTACTGCCAGTCTGTGTAGACTCACTTGGGAGTTCCCCAGAAATACAGACTCCTGGGACCTCAGTTTGCACAATACTGCTCCCCCTCCCCCCAAATTTTGTCATGAAGCGAGCCTGAAAAGCACCATCCCAAATCCTGGCATTTCCTCCCAGGATTTCTCCTTCTTCAATTCAACGAGCCACCATTCTCTCTCATGTGGGAACACTAAAATTCAGCAGCAACTATAGATTTAAAAAATATATTTTTTTGCATACATTGTTGGAAGTCACTCTCTTACATGAGGTTTCCAGAACAATGTCCATATGTCTATTGATATTCTGCAGTTTTCCTAAGGGGAGGGGATGCCCTCAGCATCTGCTCCTTTGTGATGCCCACTGCCTGATACTTGCACACAAAGTGCCAAGAATCATCTAAGCACGTGAGGTGTATCCATTCCATCCTATGACATCCTGGAGTTCAGCTATTATCATCTGCATTGACAGATAAGAAAATCAGAGAAATTACTTAACTCAGTGTCTCAGATGTGTTTGAACTCAAGTTGTCTGCTGTGTTTTGGCTTCTGTTTCTTTCTTACTTATTTATTTATTGCTTTACTTTTAAAGATTTATTTATGCTTGTTTTATGTGTATGGGTGTATGTATGGCATTACACCGCATGCATGCAGTTCCTGTGGAGCCCAGAAGAGGGCGATTGTTAGCATTTCTTCTAGGCCCTGCCTCACAGTTACAGGGCAACAGCCAGGTATGCCTGACTTAGTATGAAAGGGACTGCTTGCCCCCTCCTCTCTCTCTTGATCTCTTACTCCCTTACTCTTACCCTCTTCCCTCTCTATCTCTTCCCTCCCTATTCCCCCCTCTCTACATGTTCATGGCCAGCCACCACTCCTCTCCTCTTCCTCCTCCTCCTCCTCCTNCCATTCCTCACCTCACCCCCCCCATCACCATACTGTGCCTCTACTAAACATATCCTTGGCTCCCTTTTCTTTTTATAAAACACAACATTGATAGATCTCCTGGAACTGGAATGACCCATGGTCGTGAGGTGCCATTGATTGCTGGGAAACAAAGCCAGGTCCTCTGCAGGGCAGCCAGTGTCCTTAACCACTCCAGCCCCTTGGCTTTGCCTTCCTGACTCTTCCTGCTCTGTATGTACGTCTTTCTTCAACTTTATCAAAGCACAAGGTGCAGACACACACACACACACACACACACACACACACACACAAACCCACTAAGGAGACAGAATTAAAAAGTTTGTATCTTGGCTTGTGAATAAACCATAAGATGGATTTTCTTGGACCACAGGCAGGAGGAGGTTAGTGGAGATTAAAATTATGCAGATAAAGAATCTAACTACAAAATCCCTTGGGGCCTTGGGCAAAGAGAGATGGCGCCTCAAAACTTCCAGCACTTTTTCATCTTGACCAAAGGATGACTTTGATGGTTTGGTACAATAGACAATTTTTCTATGTGTCATTGTTTCCAGCCAATTTTTTCATGTCAAGTTATTCTAGTTATGATATATATCTTCTTCTTCTTCCTATTCCCAGGAAGAAGAGGAGGAAGAGAAAGAGGAGGAAGAAAAGGAAAGAGAAGGAAGAGGACCCAACCCCCAAATCCAAACACACATTAAAAATTACATTGACATTTCTTTCAGAAAACTCATTAAGCATCGTGGGGCCTCTGTACCTCTGTGCTGGGCACTGGGAGAAACATACACACACAGCAAGTACCTCTGATTGGTGGTGGGTTGACATTTTGATTGATTTGAAGTCTTCAGAAGCTAAATCTTGCTGTCTTCCAGAGCCCTCTGCAGGCTGCTCATCACCGATTACAGGCACTTTCCAAGCAACTTGGCTTTGCAGAGAATAGTAGGGTCTAGAACTTGTCTCAGAGGAAGGACTCGGGAAAGCCGGATAGAGACATCATTAATTCCTTGTGAGAACGGGGTTGGAGAGAATGAAAATTCATCAAAACCTTTCAGGCAGAACCAGCTCTTCCCATCAACTCTGAAATTAAATTGGTGCCTGGAGATAAGCTCCCCTCCCTTGGTACTCTTCATTAGAAAGGAGATGGAGACTCTACCAGTAATTAGAGATAATTGCTTACACTGAGCTATTTGAGCCCAATTATAGTTGTTAAATCACCTTCAGTCCAACCAAGGTACCTATGGAAACCCCGGCTTCTTTATGTCTTCCATCAGACACTGACATCAAGCTGCAAGCTTCGTGGCTGGAAAAGACAAACAAAAATCTTAGCATCCAGGCTTAGCTTTGCTAACCGTAAAACATGTAGGGCCCAAGCCAGTGCCTCCAACCGCCTTCCCTCCCACTTCCTGTCTGTTAAGTATCTGTTCCGTGAGGATTCGTTGCTCTGCTTATATTTTCAAATATGTTCCAGCTTTCTGTTTTCATCTAAGTTCTGCTCACAATGACAAAAAAAAAATAGTTTCACATAAATAGAATTAAAGTTTTTTTTTTCTACAATGAGTCTCTGTGTGTCTCCTAACTCCTTTTTAATTAAGGGCTAAAATGATAGCTTGCATTATAAGATCTTAAGTAATCCTTTAGTAATAGTAAATGCAGAATCATGAGCAAACATTTTAGACTTCTTGAAAAATGACTTCAGAGACCCGTGCAAATCACCACAGAAAATTCTTCTCTGAACTTCTTACTGATGCTACACTTATCTCTAGGAACAAAGACATGAGCGACAAACAGAACAGAGAGCAGCCCTGTTCTTTTAAAGTTCTGTGTCTTAGCATTTTCAAATGAATGGGTGAACCCCAGGATTAATGAGGAAAATCCTGAAGCAGCTGTAACCTCCACATCTTTGTAGAACAGAGTTAAAGAGATGAACCAGTTTCCAAATGGAGAGAGGGGTGAGTATCATAGCCCCATAAATTCACGGAGGACCGTATACTCACTTTGCAGAGTAGCTGACATTTGGAATTGTCTCGAATGCTGGCCTGGATTTATGGGCTTATTGGAGCTTCACAGTTGGGACATAAATTATGCCAGAATCACTCACACAATGCAGGCTAGGCATTCTGTGTCCATTCATCAAACTTGAAATATCATGGCCAACCCACAGAATGGTCGCCAACCCTGTAACCCACAACCCCAGTACAGCAGAGACCCCAAGGTCGTGGGTCCCGCATACCACTCCCTCCTTTCCTTACCGCCCACAGAAGCCACACACATAAAATACCGCACGTTCATCTTTCCCACCAAAGGCCTGCTCTGCAGGAGAGTTTGCAGAAGGAACCATCTCCAGTTTCTAAAAATACATGACCAGGAAAGTTACCAAAAAGGAGTGGAGACATTTCTAGACGGGCTTCTGTCGTAAAGTTGAATGAAGGATTTGTCCAAACTGAAGGAAGTTAAAAATATATCGACTCTGTAGGATGGCAGCATCAGATTCATCTCCGTTGCATGTTTTATTTTTGTCCCCAGAAGACTCTTAAAGGTGTGATGCTAAGTAGGGACTGGGCTACAAGTGGGAAAAATCACCCCTGCTCTTCTGACTGAATTATAATCTTGGTCCCTTCAGAAGTCACTCTTGCCTGGATCAGAGCCACACTGTCATTGATGTCCCCAGTTCCTCATTTATGTGGTCTCCCACAGCCTCCTTTCAGATTAGACTTTCAAATATTTCCTCTACTCAGTTTCCTGCACTCCCTAGTACACAGAGAATGCCTACTGCTTTTCCTAGACACTAACCGAGTGTTTATTATAACCCATGTGCCAAAGCACCTCAAGACCCAACTCCCTGTCTGAACTACTCCCTGTCGTTTCATGGGAATATGACACTCTTTGTGCTACATTGAGTTCATGCCCATGTGTGATGCATACACAGGGACCTCATTCTTGTTGACCAGATCTCCTTCTGGCTTCTTCTTGCAGCCTGGCTCACAGCCAGAATCCTGAGTATCCTCATCTTCCCCTTCCCCATTTTATCCTGTCTTTGGACTCCAGCTGTCTTCCCATTACACACTTGAGCAAGTGACCCTGTAGTGCCTCATGATTCACCTGTGCCACCCTCTGCAGAACTGGAACTCTGCCTGACATATAATCTCTGTGTCCCTCACAGCACAGATACGACGTCAAAGATATAAAAGGCACTGGCTGCCCAAATCCTATGACTAACCCATCATGTCATCTAGTCTACCCATCTATTAATCTTGAAGCTTTGTGCTCTATAATGAACGAAATAATTTTAATCAAGTCTGGATGTCCTGCATTCTGTGTTCCCTTTGAAAAGACAGCTTGGTGTCTTCATATGAATATTAAATCCTGCCCATTTATAGTCACCTGCATTACCTGTGCTACATGTTCAAAAGTGAGGGGAAAGGATGTTATCACCATGGTTTCCAGGGATAGCAAAGGAGATGTGTTTCTGTATCCTATATTCTTACTTCTTACCTTTGTAGAATGTTTCAACTCATTTGATAGGTGTTTGATGCTCATCTTATTCCAACCCACACAATCACAGTGTCTCCTTCCTGATTCCCACAAACACTAGCTGTGAGGCGCTCTTATGTACCAGTGTTTTATTCAATTGTTCTTCAAGGCATTGAAGGAAAGGAACATCACAGAAGATGGGAGATCACTTGAAATCCTCTCTCAGCCTTGGATTCCTCTAAGCTCTCTTGGAAATCACTACTAACTGATTCTCTTCACACCCATGACATCTCTGAAGATGGCTGTCCTCTGATTTTCCCATTTCTCCCCTCAGAGGCTGCTCCTGTAACTTAAGATCCCATTTGTCTCACCCCAGCCCAGGCCACCTTCCCAATGTGAATCGAGGAAGTCACCAACAGTAGGTGCGTTCCTCTGATCATAGCCTCAGCCCCTAAAAACTGTTTTGTCTTCGAATGTGAATTCTTCACCAATCTCTCGTCACAGGAAAGGATAGTGAGTGTGTATTCTAAGCCACTTTCCTAACGCTTACCTCTGTTTGATCCCAGGTCCCTGAAGACAGTAGACAATCACTCATATGTAGAGTTAGATTAGATCACAGAGCCTGAATTTCATCCATAGAAAATTTTCAAAGGTCTAAATCTTCCTAAAAGTCAACATAGACTTTCTCTGGTTGCCAGCTGTATTGAGTAATGACTGTCCAACTTTTGAGTGTGTATTGTGGGGTATTATCTGGGAAAGATTCCTGGTACTAGAAGGATTATTTTTTTTTTTTTTTTGGTCTTGATTTCTCCCAGTCACTAGAGAGGTGGCTAATTCTTCATCTTCTAATTTAATTCTTTGCTTCATCAGAAAGCCCACGGCAGTCTCTCCAGTGGTTAGGGGAGGAGACAGAAGGTGGAGTTCCTCTCTGCTATTAATCAAGAGTCACGGCTGATAAAGCACAGGACTCCAACCTCTACCCTTAGACATTCTTAGAAGGGTGGGGAGCGAATCAGAAAGCACAAGGACTTGTGCTTTTATTATAACCCATGGGAGCTCCTCTGGGAAAGAATTAACACCAACAAGGTTTAAGAAGGTTCTAGAGCTGGACACCAGAATGGCACCGAGAGCGTGACTAAGACTCTGAGATTTCACTTCAGTTTGCTGAGCCAAGCCTTGGGTTCAAGTGCAACACCTCACCATTTGTCCGAATATTTAAAAGTTTTAAACAAGCAAAAAAAGCAACAAGACAACTAACTAAAAGATGCTGTATCCCTTGACCTGACCAAATATATGTTTTTTACTTTAATACAAATATAAATTTTCTACTAATTTTTTTTTTAACTGGGGACTTGCATTTGATATTCTCAAACTTCTTAGAGTCCTGTGCTAGCACACAATAGTGCAGAGAGCTGCTCCAAGCTCCTGGTCCCTCAAAGCTGCCTCCTCGCTCCTTGCTCGGTCCAAAAGGACAAACAGATTTCACACAGGCCTAGGGACCCTGATGACCCCATATCCACAAGGCACCCACACGCCCTGCCGATAGTGGTCACTCGGCTATCTGAGCCTGCATATGCACACACAGCGAGTGTCTTCCCGTGATGACAGGCCCAGAGAAGAACCTCCACTTGCTTTCCAAGAGGGCTTAGGATTGTTTGGCATGGATTCTAGGCTACTGGAGAGCTAGAGAATTTTCTAGAAGGGGCTGTGCATATTGACCTTGAACTTCCTTTGCACAGCTCGAGGAGAGTCAGAATAGGAGGACTGAGCTGGGGTTGATGGGGGGGGCTTTTACCCACATTCAACAGCAGCACTGACAGGAAGACCAGCTATAGAACCTAAGGGAGTCAAAGAAGCAGTGTTAAGATGAGAGCAAAGCTCCCATGTATGTCAACTGGAAGACACCTACTTCAGTGTTGATCGCCTGTGGTGATTTCAATGAGAAGTTACCCCTTAGGCTCATAGATCTGAATGCTTGGTCACCAAGCAGTGGAACTATTTGGAGGTGTGGCCTTGTTGGGAGTAGGCATGGCTTTGTAGGAGGAAATGTGTCACTGGGGGAGGGCTTTGGGGTTTCAAATGCTCAAGCCAAATATTCACCACCTATTAGCTGTTGGATGGACCCTGCAATGTTTAGCAAATTTTGTTTTGTTGTTTTAACGTGTTTTTTTTTTGATAAAATTATCCAGAATGAACTTTAAGAAATCCTCCTGCCTCAGTTCTCCTGCTTAAAGGGACTCTAGGTGTGTGTCACCATCCTAGCATTATGCATCTTAATAGAAATTAAGATACACAGGTGTCAGTGGGTAGCACTGACATTGCTTTGCAATCGTCAATCTGTTCTGGATACCAAGAAAAACATCCCTTGGCCGAAGGGAAGAGCTCCCTTTAAGAAACGCCGCGCTATGAGGCAGCTTTGAAACGACCTGAGGCAAAGGCTCAGTGTGCAGAGCTCCGTTCTGTAAAAATTAATTTTAAATTACTTTTCTATGTCTCAGGAAAGAAATGAGAGCCTGGGAAAGTGGGTGGCAAGGTATCACAGCCAGCAGTAGAGCGAGACAGAGAGTAGAGAGCAGAACAGCCTTTTGCCACCTTGTGTGAAACACTTATTACAAAGGCAACGGGGCTGAGATGAGGCGGCACCACCATTGAAAAAAAAGGAAAAGGAGCAATGGGTGCCAGGTGGAGAGAGGCATGGTGGGAAGAGCCTTTGTACCAGAGAATGCCAGTTTTGCTTAAAATTTAATGTTTATTTTTTCAAATAAATCTTTACTATCCCCACTAAATGTTGAAAGACTCAGCTGAGAATGTCCATTAAATTTCATGAATGCATTTGGGAGTCTTAGAGAGGCATCTGTCACTCACCCCCACCAGCCATTACAGGGTTGAGGAATGACTCTTTGAAGGCAGTGTCTGTGCTTTATGCAGAATTTCTCCTGAGAGGCTGGTGCAATATATAGTAATGCTGCAGCTTGAGGAGTTAAGTTGAATATTAGTAATTCTATAAAGTGCATGGTGAATTTACATGGACAGCCAACAGCAACACAGATAAGGGAGGGATGCATTTTAGCTGATGCCTCTATAGAAAACCTGTCAGAGCCCTGCTTGGAGGAACAAATGAAAGTCCCAGAGGCCAAGATGAAGCCAGAGCTCCTTTCATTTGAATGTAGTGTGAATGGTACCGATACAAAAGGCAGGAGCCATTTTGGAGCCATCTGTGGCTTGTGAGGATGAATAGTTAAAAGGAGCTGTAAGTGCTTGCTGTGTCAGATAAGCAAACAGCTCATCACTCTGTGCGCAGGGGGAGCCACTGCCGCCTTTCAAGATTTGCTTCTTTAATACAAAGGTACTATTAGAACTTTAGTCCCTTTGTAGTTACAGGGAATCCACTCCAGAACATCTGGGCATTTGAATTGCAAGCAGCTTCCATATCATTGTCCAATGAGCATATTTGTGTTATTCGTTTTGGGGGAATGGAGATTGGAGCCAAGACTTCACATATACTAGGCAAACTCTCTACCACTGAACCATACTCCCAGTACACAAAAAGTACTTTTTAGGAACAAAGGCAACTTTTTAGTTGGTTCTTTTTTTTTTTTTTTTTTTTTTTTTTTTTTTTTTTTTTTTTTTTTTTTTTTTTTTTTTTTTTTTTTTTTTTTGGTTTTTCGAGACAGGGTTTCTCTGTATAGTCCTGGCTGTCCTGGAACTCATAGTTGGTTCTTATTATGAATAATGTCCTATGGAAGCAAAATAACAAAAATTATCTAAGCAGAGAGAGAACTAACTGGGACTAGCTGAGCCTTTGAAATGTCTGACACACCTCCTCCAACAGGCCACACCCCCTAACCCTTCTCAAACAGTTTCATCAAATGGGACCAAGCATTGAAATATATGAGGCAATCAGGACAATTCTCAATCAAAACACCAAACGTTCATTGGTAAGAAGCACCCAGCAGCTCCGAGTCTTGCTCCAAGGGAAAGGATCTTACAAAGCGAGGCTAAACAGTGGCATCCTGGGAGTTAGTCTGCTAGTTAGTGATGACCATGCAGGCTTTAGGGCTGGCAGATATTAACACATCATTCTCCAGGTGCACGTCCCAAGTCAGTTTGCCATTTCACAGGACATAGTATGCAGAAAGTAAGACATTGCATTGGTCACTGACAAACTTAAAGACTTAACACTTTGGGCACTGCCACAATCATCAATAGTAAATGTTTCCAGCTACAAAGGTGGGTGTAGGAAGGTCAGGATGACAAGCAGCACTAACTTCAAGGGAGGAAAAAAGAAGAAATGATGGATTCTTGGGAGACAGGTCTCTAGCAATACCTCAAATGAGAAAAACCTTTGTTAACCCCACCTTAGTAATCCCACCTGGTGGGACCACTACCACAATATTTAAGCCAAATTTGAAGCTAGCTTTATTAAATACTGACCACAATGATGGACACTGGATAGGTCCGTATCTAGGATTCCCAGAGAATGGCCACAAGTCACATTATGCAAGTGCTTATAAAGGCAAAACTCACAAAGTCAAGAATTTTCTGCTTTTAACCAATCAGAGGTGAGCATACATCCTGAGGTACTTCCTGCTTCTGTACCTCCTGCCTATGTGTGATCAAGCACATCCTGTGCAGTTGGAACAACCAACCTTGTTTACCAAAATAAAAACATGTGGCTCGTTGTCCTATGTGAGTAGACCCTAGCATTTCAGGAAGTTTTCTGTCCCTGGGCAAGTGGGACATATAGCTTTCTCTGTCCTTGTGCATGCAGGGCTTATAGGTTAGAGCCATTTTTGTTTTAAATATATCACACCTGCCTTAATATCAAAGGAAGGCCAGGAGGAGCTTGCCACATACCATTCAAGTAAGGTCAGTGTGGTGGCACAGTTAAAGAAACCTTACCAATGTGTCCCTTTCACCACCATATGCTTAGTATCTAGTTCATGAAAGACTACTTTTTGTGGGGGGTGGTTTTTGTTTTTGGGGGTTTTTTTGGGTTTTACGAGACAGGGTTTCTCTGTATAGCTCTGGCTGCCCTGGAACTCACTTTGTAGACCAGGCTGGCCTTGAACTCAGAAATCCGCCTGCCTCTGCCTCCCGAGTGCTGGGATTAAAGGCGTGCGCCACCACACTCGGCTCGTGGGGGGTGGTTTTGATGCTTTGATCAGGAATTTGCCTGTGATCACTGAAGGTCCTGTTCCCCAACTGGTTCTTGATCGATCAATAAAGATGCCAGCAGCCAACGGCTGAGCAGAAGAGGCAGAACTTCCAAGTTCTTTCAAGCAGGCTAGGAGACACAGGAGGAGGAAAAGGAATTTGCCATGCTTTGGAGGGAGAGTCACCATCCATGGGAGATCTCGGGTGGAGTGGCCATTGGCCACTTTCCCTAATGGGCCTGGGGTAGCAGACAGGAGATTAGAAACACAACTAAACTGAGGGCAGATTTAGGGTGCTGAGCAAGAGTCTTAGTCAGGGTTTCTATTCCTGCACAAACATCATGACCAAGAAGCAAGTTGGGGAGGAAAGGGATTATTCATCTTACACTTTCACATTGCTGTTCATGACCAAAGGAAGTCAGGACTGGAACTCAAGCAGGTCAGGAAGTAGGAGCTGATGCAGAGGCCATGGAGGGATGTTACTTACTGGCTTGCTTCCCCTGGCTTGCTCAGCCTGCTTTCTTATAGAATCCAAGACTACCAGCCCAGAGATGGCACCACCCACAATGGGTCTTCTTCCCTTGAACATTAATTGAGAAAATGCCTCTCATGGAGGCATTTCCTCAAGGGAGGCTCCTTTCTCTTTGATAACTCCAGGCTGTGTCAAGTTGACACACAAAACCAGCCGGTACAGCAAGGAAAAGGCAACCGAGCAACTATTGGTTGGTTGAAAGCAGATTTAGAGTGTTGAGCAAGGAGTAAAAGGAAGGGCATGCTAGCCGTGGAAGGCTTAGAAGAGCCCAGCCACTGGGCCGCAGGTTAAAATGAGATACTGTGTGTATGTGTATCTTCCATCCAAGGATCCAAGGGAACCAGGGTGGTTTTTGGTAGCATGGTTTACCTGGAGCTTAAATTGGGGTAGAAGAAACTACACATTACATATTTTACTAGATTCTGTTTTCTAAAATGAACTCTACTCCCCTGTCCTCTCTCAAGGACAATGAAATTCAAATATGAGTCTGAGGGGGAGATGATCAAATTTGTAATGAGGTGGGGAACCAGCTCAACCCATGAATACAGAGATTATTAAACACACTCAGCCTGAAACTGTCTCACTGGGAAAATGTCAGTCCTCAAATACTTAGTAATCACATGGAAATGAGGACATATTTATGCCGTGTTGTTTCAGGAAAGACAATGAGAAGAAATAAAACATTTAAGAGACACCTCAGCACCGTCCAAGACTGGGTCGGCAGGGGAACGAGAGGTAGACAGTACCGGAACCATTCAAATCATCAGGGATGGTGAAGAAGAAACAAGTCTTGGGGAAATAATTAACCAGACACCTAAGCTGAACCTGAGAAGGAAACTTCTTGAAGTCTGTGACAAGGTGTACCTTTTCTTTAAAGCAGCCACATGTGAATAAGAAAAGCAATTCCTGATTGTTTATCAACTACTCTGTTGCCATATATAATATATAGAGTTCTCTCTATTTATGCTTTAACAAGTTATATTAATTACTTTGTTGTTGCTGCTGCTGCTGCTGAGATTAAAACAGCGGGGCCAAGGGAATTAATGTAAGGAAAAAAGGGTTTATTTTGGTTTGTGGTTCCAGAGGAGTCAGAGTCCACAGTGGCAGGAGCCATGGCAGTAGGCAGGCATAGTGGCTGGAGCAGGAACCTGAGAGCTCACATCCTCAACTGAGCAAGACAGAGGGAGAGAGTGGGAAGCAGCGGGAATCCTTTAATCTCAAAGCTCACCCCCAGTGATGTACTTCCTCCACCAAGGCTGCTCTGGTTAAACCTCCACAGACAGCGCCACCAACTGAGGACCACAAGTGCACAAGTCTATGGGAGACATTTTTCACTCAAACCACCATGAGCACTGACCATTCATCATGGTAGTCAGCTGGGACTCTGCAGAGTGACAGGGGATCTGATGAAGAGAGTCGACCACACTTTTGCTTTGGCATGCCCTGCCCTCCAGCTTTGGCAAATATTAGTCCACCAACATTCTCTGATTTTAATGTTTTCAAAGGTTAGTTTTTATTTTATATGTATAGATGTTTTTGCCTGTATGTATTATCTGTGCTCCATATGTATACAGTGCTTGAAGAGGCCAGAAGAGGGTTTCAGATCCTCTTGAACCACCTAGGAGCTGATATGAGGATGCCAGGAACTAAACGTGGGTCTTTTGCAAGAGCAACAAGTCCTTTTAACCACTGAGCCATCTCTCCAGCTCCTCCATCCATATTTTCAGAAGAAAACACTTCGGTTTGCCATTCTGCCTCGTAAATAATCTCCTTTACTAGTAAGAAATGAGTTTCTTATTCTCGTGGGAATTAGCATATGCAAATAATTAGTATTGCAACTTCACTTCTGCCCTGTAAGGTAGCACTCATGAGAGGGAAGCCTAAATGGCAGGGTACAAAGACCACAGAAAAGGCTGACAACTTGCACCTGGTATTATAGTCATTGCTTCTGCCAATTAGTGAAGTGCTAAACATGTAGTTCTAAGATAGGGTAGACAGATGAGGCTGGGTAATTAATGACTTCTTTGACATTAATGACGATAATTGTGGTTGCCTCCACAGATAGCGGCATCTCTAGATGTCTATCAGCCATTGCATACTTGATTGAAAATCGCTAGAACAGAAGAGCTTGCCCCTGGATTCTTATATACTCTTGCTCCATATAAAAATATTTTTTTCCCATTAGTGTTGGCCTTGGGTTAAAAGTCTCCAAGGAAATGTCAGTGTTTACACGAATAATTCTCATGTTGTGTAAATATAGGTCCTCTAAATGTTAAGCAAATTGCTATATTTTAATAGTTTGCCTTATGCTTATACCAGGAAGAATAAATGAGCTCTATTGTCTGGCATGAGAAACATTGGAATAAAATACAAATACAGCCTCCTGATTGTGTCAAAAAAAAGGTGATCTTATTATGTCTGTGTGGATATATATTTACCAATCGATTGAATTGTGTATTTCTAGAAGCTGAGGTGGACTATTGTTCTGTGGCTGTGTTCTGTCCAACATTTTTAGTAAAGGGATCAGGCATGATATAGTAGGACTGCCTTCTGCTCTTGGCACTGTTGCCCAAAAGCTGGCTTTTCTTTCTTCTGTGTTAGTTTAGATTACATTGAGCCCATGGCCAACCTAACTGGAAACTGTATTCCTTAGCTTTGCTTAAGTAGGTTCTACAAGGGTGGCTTCTCAGCGACGGAGCCTGAAAGCAGGCAGTCACCTCACTCATGGCTATTGAATATAAGCAATGATTAAGACCCTGAGAAAAGGACAAGTCCATGGCCTCCTCTGGTTGACAGATCTATCTTTCTAAAAAATATATATATTGTAATTAATGTTTATATGTGCATATAACGTATTTGGATCAAACCCATTCCCATTTCTTCCCCTCCGATTCTCCTCTCCACCTCTCCCACTTTTCCTTCTCAGTTTCACTTTTCCTTCATGCTGTGAAAAGACACCATGACCATGGCAACTCTTATAAAGGAAAATATTTAATTGAGGTTGGCTTATAGTTCAGAGGGTTAGCCCATTATCATCATGTCAGGAAACATGGCAGCCTGCAGACAGACATGGTGCTGGAGGAGCCAAAAGTTCTACATCTTAATCTGAATACAGCATAAGGAGACTGTGGGACACACTGGGCATAGCTTGAGCATATCCCCACAATGACACACTTCCTCCAATAAGGCCACACCTACTCAAACAAGGCCAAACCTCCTCATAGTACCTGTGATGGTTTGAATATGCTTGACCTAGGGAGTAGGCACTATTTGGTGGTGTGACCTTGTTGCAGTAAGTGAGGCCTTGTTGGAGGAAGTATATCATTGTGGGCAAGGGCTTTAAGACCCTCATCCTAGCTGCCTGAAAGCCAGCCTTTTCCTGGCTGCCTTCAGATGAAGATGTAGAACTCTCGGCTCCTCTAGCCCCATGTCTGCCTAGATGCTTCTATATTCCTGCCCTGATGATAATAGACTGAACCTGTAAGCCAGCCCCAATTAAATGTTGTCCTTTTTAAGAGGTGCCTTGGTCATTCACAGTAATGGAAACACTAAGACAGTGCCCTTCCCTATGTGCTAAGCATTCAAACACATCAGTCTATGGGGGCCATTCCTTCTCAAGCCACCACAGGGTGAGATAGAGTTGTCCCATTTAGGGCTAAGAACTCTACAGTCTCTCGTTGTCTGCATGTTTACTGCGTGTGGATCTCTGTACTAATCATCATCTACTACTAAAAGAAGCTTCTCAAGTAAGGGTTGAGAGGTGCTAATCTACAAGTATAAGATAAGAACTCAGTGGCCAGTTTTATACTATATCTATTTAGCAGAATAATAGTGCTGGGTTCTCCCTTAGGGCGTATGAATATTGTCTTAAAATTTTCAAAGCCTACTTTTAATAAGGATTCTTAAATGCTTTAACCTCCCTTCCAGCCAATACCCACCAGAAAAGAAAGGTTATCAGGATACGGGGCAAAGGAACCTGTTTAGAAATAGTTCTTTGCTGCAAATCCAATCTGTGTTGTCAACAGTCCAATTCAGTAGTGTCAGAATAACAATGAATCACCAGTGGTGGTGTGACCCAGCAGAAAGAGCCAGGCCTCCAACAAATTAGCACGAGTCAGCAGGAGTGACCAGGACCAGCAGGAACACCAGGAAAGGTCCTCTGCTGTGCCTCTCTCAATGAAGTGAAGATCAGCAAAGATGAAGATGTGAGACAAATGATGTTTTACAAAGCTGGCTATGCAAGTCTTCCATCACTACCCATTGAGTCCTATTTATACTCCATCCAAACATCACCTGTCCTCCCGAGGATCTTGCCTCCCATCGGTCTTGCCTCAGCAAAACACCATGTGAATCTGTCTTATCAAACCTCCACATGAGTCTGTACTGTTGACATATCCAGAAACTTCCACTTCACTCTGCCAATCAGCCAGAGTCCACAGAAGCGCTAAGAAGCCACCAGAACAGCACCAGAAGTTTTTTGGTGCATTTCTCTTCATGGAGTCATGACAAACGATGACCAATAAACAACGGTAAGGCATACCAATACCATCCAGGGTGTCCACCATCTGTTGGGTTATATTTATGTTTCTTCTTAACATCAAGCATCCTTTCATGTGTTTTCTTAAGTAAAACATCCTTTCACCCATGTCTGCTTCAGCAAAACATACTTTCATGGGTCTGCTTTAGCATAACATCCTTTCATTTGTGTCAGCTTCAGGAAAACACTCCATCATGCATCCGCCCTAGCAAAACACCATCCAACATAACTGACTTTCCAAAAAAAAAAAAAAAAAACCCAGAATTGTCCACTTTATATAACTTATCAATGGTCCATGGCACAATTAACAGTACCAGGCATGGGTTCCATCTTGTGGAGCAGGCTTCAAATTCAATCAGAATGTGGCTGGTTACTTCCATAATATTGGTGCCATTATTGTACTGGTGAGTGTATTTTGCCAAGCCAGTTGTTACTGTAGCTCTCAGGTTTCACAGCTGGATAGGTAGCTATAAAGAACTTTCCAGTGTTACATCCCTAGCCTGTAGGGATAAAGCTTCCAGGTTGGTATCAGCTTGATAACTCTATGTCCTATGGCTCAGATATGCGATACTTTCCATGATAGGGTTGTACTATCAGGTTCTGGGTAGTTACCAACAGCAATGGTAACAACCTGTAATGTTTTGTGGGTCCTCATTGACCAACAAGCCAAAGAGATAACCCTTACTTGTCCCTGAGCATTTTAGCTTTTAGTTGATAGCTTATGCTGTCTAGAGGAAGTATTGTAGCCCCTTTTAAACATTTCAAGCTAATATGGTGGGATTATATTATACTCCATTCTCCTAAGGATATTTTGAGTGGGAATATAAATTCAAGTAAACTGAAAGTCACTTGTTCTTTCAAAACTCTAATTTTGTGATCTAATAAGGAATGATAGCGATAACCTTGGTGTCAGAAAGCAACAGGTTGAAAGCAGTGCCCTGGGCCTCTGAATAACTACGTGGAACAGAGACTCCCCCTCCCCCAGAGGAAGGATCCCTGAGGGACTATGGTGTTGGAATCCCCTGCTACTTTAGAGCAGGTAGGGGCTGTACTATTGGCAGAGAACCAGGAAAGAGCTCTGGTTTGGTCAACAGCTCTGAGACCCTGCAGAGAACTTGTACCCAAATGTAGCCAGAGTGGTCTGTTTCTGCATTGTTACCAAGACTAGGCTCCTTGTGTGAGTGGCCTTGAACGTTAGGCCATGGCTGTTTATTCTTCATTTGTCAAACTATTTGGAATATCCAAAGAAAGACTTCTGAACCAATTTGATGCTAATATATTTCCGTAGATCCTAGAATGATTTATTTCCATGATATACTCCCAGAGTACAAAAAGGTGTGTGTGTGTGTGTGTGTGTGTATGTGTGTGTGTGTGTGTGTGTTTCACTCTGAAGGGAAGAGCAAGTTATCTGCTATTGTTTGAAATTTGCCTTAATTGATTTTATTGCTGTTTTAAATTCTCTACATTCATTATCTCCTTATGCCTGGACAGAAGGTTCACTCTCGGCAATCCTCCTAACACACCCCTGAGTTTTGTGTTTGAGTCTTACATTTTGCATTCAAAATTCTGTAATGATGAGATTTAAGTTTTAGTGGCGCTTGGGTAAAAAAAAATGAATTAAATAAAACTAATAATACTATTTAAATAAGTTATCCTTGGCAAATAACATTCGCAGGCACTGCCATGTCCAAATCAGTGCAAGCATCCACCATCTCCATGTATGTCAGAACCAACTGCCAGCTGACCTTCATTCTTCAACCAGTCCTCTCAAATTTGCTTAATTGATATTTTATGATTAAGTTAATTTTTGTTCAAATGACTCATGGAGGGACAGTGGAATGGCTTAGTGAGTAATGGCTCGCCACCTTAGCTTGATAATCTGAGTTTGACCACCACTTAGCTTGGGAACTTAAATTTGATTATTACCATCATGGGCAGAGGAAAGCAACTCTCGAAAGTTTGGCTCTGACTTCTATACATGCACCTTGCTTTAGGGTTAGAGAACACATTAGCACTGCGTGCACACACACACAGTAATAAATGAAACTCAAATTAAATAAATGGTGAACATTGAGTAATACAAAGCCCAAACTATGAGACAAAATGTTAAGTCGCTCAAATGACTTAGCATCATCCACTTCCATAAAATGAAGCTTTAAAAATTGCCACTCAGAAGTTCCCAGCGGTGAGAATATTAAACTTTCAAGTCAGAAGACCCAAGCAGAAGACCCCAGTTCATCAGTGGGACAGCTATGGGCATATCAACTCCTCATCTTTTTGAACTCAGAAGTTCCCATGATGATCAGATGGTCTCCACGTTAAAGTGATTTTTAGATGCTTACTTGAAATAACACATATCCCTTTGTAAATTATTCTCCTTGGCATGGAGTTGCTCCCAGTTGGCTAACACTCACACCTCTGAGAATTAAGACTATACAGTTTAGATTATAAATATTTCCTTTTTTAACAATTATATTAGGAGCTGGAGGAATGGATCAGCAGGTAAAGTGTTTGCCACACAGGACCCGAGTGTGATCCCCAGAGCTCTTGTAAAGATGGAGGGAAGGACTCGGGAGGCAGAGGCAAGCGGATTTCTGAGTTCGAGGCCAGCCTGGTCTACAAAGTGAGTTCCAGGACAGCCAGGGCTATACAGAGAAACCCTGTCTCGAAAAACCAAAAGAAAAAAAAAAAAAAAAAAAAGATGGAGGGAAGGAAAGATCCAATGCCCCAGAGTTGTTCTCTGGCCTCTGTGTGCACACCTGGCCACATGTGTCCCCATAGGTGTATACCATATGCACACAACTATAGCAATAATAATAATTACTATAGATATTTCTATATTACATATAATAAAATATAAATTCTTATAAAATTTTTGTAAACTGACTTTGGCGTGTTACAGATCTATAGGCAAGGGCTACTTCCCTGTATCTTTGCTTTCTTTTTGTCCTTGCACACATGACTCTTTCAATCCCCCACAAGGAAGAGTGTGACTTTTACTTCTGTGATGGTGGTGGTAGTGGCTAGAGAGTTGCTCTGAGGCTCTGGAACAGAGCAAATTGATTTTGATTAAATTTACTAGATAATAAAAATGGTACTTTCCAATGATTTACTTTTCTCTGGCCAGTGATGGGGGTGGCTGATTTTAGATACCATTTTAAAGCTTTCTGCATTAGGATGTCGAGTTCTACGAACTAACCATTTTAATGGACTCCATTTCTAAAAAAGAACATCTATGAGGCACAGAAAAGAAAATAGAAAGTACTGGGCAAGGAGGAGGAAGAAAAGGACAAAGGAAGGAAGGAAGGAAGGAAGGAAGGAAGGAAGGAAAAAGGGAAGGGAAGGGAAGGAAGGGGAAGGGGAAGGGGAAGGGGAAGGAAAGGAAAGGAGAAAGAAGGAAGAGAGGAAGGGAGGGAGGAAGGAAGGAAGGAAGGAAGGAAGGAAGGAAGGAAGGAAGGAGAGATGGAGGGCACACATGGGTTCCTCACCTGCTCTCCAGCATGCTCCAGAGACACAGCATCACTTCCTCCACCCTCAGTCAGGGGAGTGCTGTTTCTCTCTTCAGTCCTTCACACTGCGAGTTGGGAACACCTGTCCTGTACACACCTTCTCTGGGAACACTGGGTGTGTGAGGGCAAGTGCCAGACTCAGTTACTTCCGACTTTTTCAGGGCTGCCTCTTGGTTCCTCCCTCCTTCCTCTCCCTCTTTCTGTGCAGCCCCAGCGCTGCCCATCTCTCATGGGCTAACTTGTCTCACTGCTTCTAGACTTTCCACCTTCTGATAGAATCCTCACTCTACACATAGACTATTCTTATTTCCTCTTCTGTTTTGTTGGTGTTGTTTATACTCACCATTTACGCAACACTACTTACAAGAAAATGTTGCGTGACCATTTGGCTCAATCAGACTTGCCACCTTTCCTAGCTTTGAAAATTAAAGGACAGGGATCAGGTTTGGAGCACTTAATGTCCCTGATTATTGTCTGGCCTATTAAGTCCACAGCAGACTATCTTCTGCATGCAAAATAATTTTGACTTGAAGCATGCATGAATAATAATTGTAAGGCATTAAAAGCAATATTTTGCAATTCAAATTTATGTTAAGTGCCTGCACTGTTCCAATATAAATAAGCTAACTGAAGTGACAATCAGAAGAACAAATATGGACACACATTTTGATTCCTGTATCAGGTTCTCTTTGAGCACATTCATAATCTAAATGCAGAGAGTCTCACCCTTTTGTTCTGTCTTGGATGTCTCAACGATCCGTGACATTGAAGAAGCCATCTTATTGGCCGTTACCATCTATCCTCAATGGTTGGTCCTAGAAAGTCTATCTGTTCACTTTTCTTCGTTGTATTTTTTTTTTTAGTTTTATATGTACGGATATTTTGCCTACACATATATCTATGCAGCGCACTCATGGAGCACCTTTGGAGGCCAAAAGTTGTTTGATCCCCTGGAATTGGAGTTAAGAACAGTGGTTAGCAGCTATGTGGTTGCTGGGAACCGTACCTGGGGCCTCTTCAAGGGCAGCCATTTTATTGCTGAACCATCTCTCCAGCCCTGCTTCTGGATCTCTCTTCTGGCCCTCAGCACTTCCCAAAAGGCCCCATTTCCTGACACTTGCACTGAAGAATGTTTCTAACACAAAACTTTGGGCTATATAGCAACACTTCAGCCGTTTGTCCATAGCAAATCATGGATGTCGGTTTCCCTAACCTCACATGTGGATGCCACTATGTCCCCCTTAGTGTTAACAGCTCTTCCCTGTCTTCATATGGACTTTCCTTTCTGGTCTTGCTGAATTTGACTCATACAATGTGGTAATTATTGTTGATATAAAAGTATGCAGTAAATTAATACAGCGGCTGTTTTTCTTTATTCTAGCTACTTCCCCAACAATGACACAGAGAGACAATATTTATTGAATCAAGCTTTACTGCACAATACCTGGAGTCACTGATGTATTTTAATCCTCTAAACTCTCTCCTCGCCCAAATCCCTGAGATGTTTGCTTAGCATTGGTCTGGCTCCCATGTGTTCTTCCATGAATTCTCTTCTAGCCCTCCTCATAGCTGACTTTCCCCTTACTCTGCTCTCTTTCTCTCTCCCTGGCTGGCAGAAGTCCTACCCCATTCTCTCTTCTGCACAGCCATTGGCAGGTCAGCTTTTATTGACAAGGCAGAGAATAAATGATGATCATTGTTTACACAAACTTGTATCACAGGATTCTTGACATAAGCATTACAATGCCATGTCTGGATTGCAACAAGATATGGGGAGTGGAGAAATCAACATTTGAATAACGGAAGGATAAACTTTACACAGTTCACAATAATATGCCTACACTAGGAATCTGAGACAGGAAACTCTCTTCTTCCTTAATCTCTTCAAATAGAACCAAGGTGTGGGAAAGTTCCCCCTGCAGCTGCCCATCTCTGTATTTCCACCTGACCCCAAATTCCCCTAGGGATCTGTCTCAGCGCGGTAGTTTTTCATTCTCAGACTTCCCTCTCCCACTCTTAATGACCTTCCCAATGACAACCCGCTAAGGATGGAAGCCTACCAGGCTCTTTCTTACAACCTCATGCAAAACTCTCCTTTTTCTCAAGGACAGCAAGATAGCTGAGCTTAGGCCTCATGAACTCTGTGATGTCAAAACCAAATTATACTTCAGGAAAACAATTTTGTAAAGGTTAGGACCTGCCCAGGGTAGCCATCATTTGCATCTCTGACATAGATTTCCCCAAATTTGTGTGCTTTCTTTGTCATTCTGGTGTGACATAGCTACAATGCACAGTTCCTTAATGCCCAATTGAATGAAGTTTGACAAGTGTCTATGATAGCCAAAATCAGAACTCTTTATTTGCCCAGGACGTTTTCTTGAGTTTCCTTCCAGCTAGTCTTCCTCATACCAAGGCAACCTTCCACCCTCTCTATGCACACATTTCTTTGCCTCTTCTTCAAATTCATGTAAACTTCCCCACTGCATAATACTATGGAGATTTTGCCACCTTTCTGCATACACCATTTGTTGTTCCAGTAAGTGGACACACCACAATTTTTAATCTACCTCCTATCGATAAACAGTCGACTCATTTTTAATGTTTTTTTTTCTAGAATGGGTAAGTCTGTGATAAACATTTCCAAGGTAGGCTATTTGCTTCTGTGTAATTTATAAGGAACAATTACCTATAGTTTTGCTCTCAAAGATTTCTTCAGTCTTTAATAAAAATGAAATGAACATTCTCTAAATGGTTAGCGTTGGCCATGATAGCAACTTTGGCTATGAATTTCATAAGTAGGACTTAATGTCTGTTCTATGAAAAATATGTTCATTGAAAAAGTATTGTGCACTTGGCAGGCATTACCAATTACTGACAATCTGAATGGAGATCTCTGTGGTCTGTGTACATGCATTCCCTGATCCTGGGGGAAGGGGAAGGATACTATTGCCTCAACACTTTATAAATAAAGAACAAAGCATTCTCATTTATTGTCTCTTTAAGTTGTGTGAAGAAACACATCAATGGAGAGGTAGCTAATCCAGTGGCTAATGGCAATACATTTAAAATGATATTTACAATAGTTGGGAAATTCTGCCAAATAGTTCGGGGAAGTGACTGTAGAATTAATACGCAAACTGAAAGTTAATCAGCACCTAGAAATATTGAAATGGCCTCATAGGAGAAATCACATGAGACGGTTGTGATGGAAGAAAAATTAAGGTGATCTTTAAAAGTGATTACATGTCGGGCGTGGTGGCGCACACCTTTAATCCCAGCACTTGGGAGGCAGAAGCAGGCGGATTTCTGAGTTCGAGGCCAGCCTGGTCTACAAAGGAGTTCCAGGACAGCCAAGGCTATACAGAGAAACCCTGTCTCGAAAAAAAAAAGTGATTACATATCACCCTAAAAGCATGAATCACAACTTAGAAGGATGAGTGTAGGATTAAAAGTCATCAATTCCTTTCTGTAGGGCAGTGGAGAATCTAGAGCAAGTAGTACTTAATTATTCATATATCTGAGACAAGGTCTCATGCTGTAGCTCTGACTAGACTGGAACTCACCACACAGCCCGGGCTGAAGGTTCAGCTACCGAGATGCAATTGTTAGCATGCAACACAGGACCTTCTGGCCTGGAAAAGCAACAAGGCCACTGAGAAGAAGATGTTAAATGCACTGTGATGTCCTTGAATTAGGATAGATCCAGAAGTTGTCTTACATCTTCCATAGTCAGTGATGGTGGTGGGACAGTTTCCCATTCAAAAGCTAAGGGAAACACCAGTGATGGGCATGGTTGAGGATGAGCGTTGGAGTCAGTGTGTGGATAGGAGAGTCAAGACCAAGAGAAATAAACTCTCAAGAGTCGGGCTTCTGCCTGTATAAACTCTCAAAGTTTCCAGGTGCAAAATAATGGATGGATGGATAGATGTATGTATGTATGTATGTATGTATGTATGTATGGATGGATGGATGGATGGATGAATGAATGAATTTATTGACATTGTTTGAAAACTGAGTAGGCATTTCTCTTGTACGAAATGAACATAAATGGAAAGCCGTCTTGATCCTGCACCAGCCATCTAAGCTATACGACCACAATGGCCACCAGAACGAGGAACTCATCATCAATCCGTGGTTTAACATTAATACAGAGTGAAAGGACACAGGCTGAGGTGTGGAGCTACTGGTTTTACAAAATGGAGAATCACACACACAGATCTCTTCTCCATATTCATCTCCCCCTCCTTCTGGCCACCACAGAGATTTACAGCTATCCAGTCCTGTTTCTTCTCTCAGATGCTAACAAATTGTCCTTTGGCTTCCTTCCAAGTCCTTTTAAGATTCTTTTATTCACAGGACTAAGAACCCAGGATGGGACCATTTCCCCAATAAGTAACACCATAAACTACCCAAGCTTCTGCCGACCATGCCAGTTTTTGACAGCTATTTCAGTGCTATCATATATTGTCTTTGAAACTTGTAAATGCCAAATTAAACTTCTACAGTTTGTTTCATCAGCTTTAGGTTATATCCGGACTTGGACACTCTTCTAATCTTTCGTTCGGTAGCAGAAGAATTGCCACGTTTATAGATTGTAAGTGTGAGATAAACATTTGATAGATTATCTATAAAAGTTGAGAAGTGAGGCTAGAGAGATGGCTCAGCGACTAAAAGCCCTGGCTGCTCTTGTAGAGAACCCAGGTTTGGTTCCCAGCATCTACATGGTAGCTCGAAGCCGTCTGCAACTCCAGTTCCAGGAATGTGATGTTCTCTTCTGGTCTCTGTTGGCATTGCACACAAAGGGTAAAAAGACATAC
The DNA here is from genome assembly GCA_902729485.2 of Mus minutoides. Taxonomy (NCBI): domain Eukaryota; kingdom Metazoa; phylum Chordata; class Mammalia; order Rodentia; family Muridae; genus Mus; species Mus minutoides. Next base: position 1,179,921 of record LR749638.1, on the reverse strand, counting down.
ATGCAGGCATGTTGTGTGACAAAACTTCTCCCTGAGGAGACATAACACATCTACTCATTCTTGATAGTAAGTCTATGACAGACCAAAGCATAGATGCCACCCAAGTCCAACTTCAATAATTGATGAGTTTTATTATGGCTACTTACAGGAGTATGAGTTAGGAGTTATTTACAGGACCAGAAATGGCTCAATGACAGCTGCATCACCAAAGCCCACTAAGCTGGGAAACCTGGAGCCCAGCGCACAGCCTGCAGGCAGCTCAGCAGGTTGGAGAGAATCCTTTCCAAGTGAGTCTGGTCTAAAGTCTCTTCTTGCAGGCAGTTCAGCTAGTCTCAGAGTCTTCTTTACTGCTTGGCTCCTTCCAGTATGAGGGGACTCTCAGTCTTTATTGCTTGCTCTTGGAGGGAGGGGCCTAGTGAATCTGGTCAGTTTCAGGAATTTCCTGAAGTTAATATGAATTGTTTACCTTCCTGCTTAAGGAGCTTCCCTGCTGGGTGGAATGTTTCAATCTAGGAGAAAATACACACCACAAGGCAAAACACTCATACATACAAAAAGAAACCATTAAAATATTTTTAAAGTTGAGGCATAATTAATATATTTATAAAATGATTTGCATTTTTTTCATTTTCAAGGAAAATACTCTCAGGGTTCTGCTCCACCCTTTATGGGTGGATGGCCTGTCTTCTGTTCTACTCATGGGCGATAACTAAACATCTGAGTCTAGGCCTTCTGCATTGCTTGAATGATTTGAAATTCCATGGAAATACATCCAGATCATTTTCTTTTAAACTTCTGTTTGCTTGTGGGATCCAGGTGCTGAAAGATTACAGGTCACACCAAGCTTTCAGAGCAATATGTCCTGGTTTGCTTTTTCTTGCCCTGATGAATGCCATCACCAAAATGACCTGGGGACAAAGGGGTTTATTTGGCCCACACACCCTGTGTCAGATCTATCAAGAAGGGAAGTCAGGGCAGGAACCTGGAGGCAGGAACTGAAGCAGAAGCCACGGAGGAATGTTGCTTACTGTCCATGGTCTTGCTCAGCCTCCTTCCTTACAGGGCTCAGGTCTATCAGTCTAGGGGTGCCACAACCCACAGTGAGCTCAGCCCTCCCACATCAATCATTAATCAAAAAGACAACGCCCCACAGAATTGCCTAGAGGCCAGTCTGATGGAGGACTTTTCTCAGTTGAGGTTTGCTCTTTCCAGATGTGTCCCAGATGACTTCCCTATCTTGTGTCAACCTGACAAACAAACAAACCAAATTTATGTATTGTTAAAGAATCTTGGTTACATTTTTTTAATGTGTACAGCCAAGATTGAGTGTTATGAAAACATTTTCACTGGTGTACCCTCACAAGGAAGTTTAGGGGTGTACTTCATACAAAGATGGGTAGGACCCTCCCATAGGCTTCCAGATGCCCTATCCTCCCCAAGCTCTTCAGAGAATCACCATGTGTATTAAGCAATCAACACAACATGATTCTAGTCCTTTAGAAGCCAATAAAAATGAGATGAAATTCAACGCAGCATTCTTCCCAATGTTTCCTTGGAAGACTCGATGTGACCCAGACTCAAGCTTTTGGTTTGTTGCAAACCAAACTTTTCAGCCCTCATTCCTCTGCCTCTCTTTACATTATAATTCACTTAAAAATCAGATTCATCTCTCAAACTCACACCATAGTGAAACTAGTAGGGTCTTAATGTGAGTTTCTATGGAGGGGTGTGCGTGGTGGGGTGAAGCTCTGTTTGTAGAATAGCCAAAAAAATCCTTGTTTAGTGGTTGGTGACAAAGCACAGTGTGGACAGAAGAGAAGCAACGGCCCTTGACAGATGACTATTCTGCTGTTTCTTTTGACCTTCAAGGAGAAAATGTTCTGTTCTGCTACACATCCACTACCCAGGAACCTGCAATTACCATACAGGGGGAAAAAATGTCTAAATTAAAATCAGATGGTGAGATGAATATCTGAGCTGTTAATAGAAATGAACTCAATTCCTCTTTTAATGAGCAGAATTTGTCAAGGAGGCTCCCTGCTGAAAAGTCAACAGTGAGACCGGCAATGTGATAAATCCAACTGGCTAACCTCACTGGCTGACTAGGTTTCGAATGTGTTGAGAAACATATTTACATAAGTGCTGTGCTGAAGACAGCTCCCAGGCAATCAGAACCACTGACCTTTGGTGGCTTAAGGCAGGCCACCTGCCTGCTCCTTCCCATTCCTAACTCAGCTTTCTGAGAACCGAGTTTCACTTTCCTAAGGTCTCCATGGAGAGCAATAATCAGGCCGTTTCGCAGAGCTGTTGTGAGGAAGAGCAGAATAGCATTCACTGAACACTAGCTATAGTAACGATTGTTAGTACTTTTTTTTTTTTAAGTAGTTATATAGAAAGGGAGTTCTGTTGCCACTTAGCCCTAACTGGGTGGTCACAGTATCACACAATCATTTGGCTTAGCTGTTGAAAAATAGAATGATATACATGTCTTTAAAAAAAAAAAGTTGCCTGGCGTGGTGGCACACGCCTTTAATTCCAGCACTCAGAAGACAGAGGTAGGAGGATTTCTGAGTTTGAGGCCAGCCTGGTCTACAAAGTGAGTACCAGGACATCCAGGGGTATAGAGAAAAACACTGTCTTGAAAAACCATAAAAACAAAAAACAAACACACAAACAAAAAAGGTAGCCATGGTTTTCTTTGTTTTTGTTTTTTTTCTTTAATTTTATGGCGTCCATACTTGGCAAACCACATATTTCCATTAATGGTCTTCGCTCTGTGGCATAGACGATGGTTGATTTGTTGTTACATAATGCTTGTTTACAGTGAATTTGATCTAAAAGAGCTCAGTGTCTAAGGTGTATACACTAGCTAGTCCATAGCAAGAATGTTCAGCAAGTCTCTAAGTACGTGGTTTGAAGTCAACCATGAAGATGTGTTGGTTAATCTTCACTGACAACTTGATTGGCATTAGAAATACCTAGGAGACACACCTGTGTGTCCAGAGAGGTTTCACCAAGGAAGGGAGAACCATTCTAAACTGGAGACACCATTGTGTGGACTAGACTGACTAAGAAAGCCTGGTGAGCACTGACATCTTATTCCATTGCTTTCCGGTTAGTACCATGTTTCTGCCGCCATGATGGATTGAACCCTCTGAACTAGGAGCCAAGAGAAACTTTCTGTCCTTAAGCTGCATTTGTCAGGGATTCAGTCACTGCAACTGGAAAAGAAACTAAAACACCAAGACTATTTAATGCCACAAACATAGACAGATAAATTGGCGTTGATTCTCCCTCAGAGAGCTGGTTCACAGCCGCAACACTAAGTGTGTCCTGAACAGTGTGTACAAGGGTTGGCGCTCTAGAGGCTATTCCTGCCCTGTGTAAATAACAATCACACAAAATCTGTGACAGTGGCATGAGATCAGAACTCCCATTTTACACATGAGAAAATTAACACAGAATGGCACAGGTTGTTCCAGCCCACTCCGTCTCTGCTAAGGAACATCACAGAAATTTTTTTTTTTTTTTGTAGTTTGGAAGTTCTAATTAATTTTGAGAAGTGTCTGGGAGGAAGGGATAATTCAAATTAAAAAGCACGTGTAAATCTCTGGAATGGAGTATTAGTGCCAAGAGAGCTGAAAACTCTCTTACAGACACAAATATTCAATTTGTTAACATGAGGTGGAGCCTGTGTGTGCCATCTGAGGGTGTGGGAAGAGGATATTAGATATGGAATATGCACATTTTTCTTTGAGAAACAATCCAATATCATTAAGAATCTTCAGCAGACAGGTGAAATGCATGAGAATTTTTGTGAAAAAGTTCCTCAGCCCCGTGTCTAAAAGGCAGAATCAGGAAGGTAGTAGGTTTGAGGCTAGCCTGGGCTACATACATAGTTGCTCACAACTGCCTGGAATTCCCAGGTCCAAAGGATCCCATACCCTCTGATGTTCATGGGCACCAGCACCCACCTGGTACACATGAACTTACTCTGACCCACATACAGACTCATATATATATATATATATATATATATATATATATATATATATATCGTACGTTTGTTGGGCAGTGTAGGATGCTTTCTGAAGGACAACGTTTTGAAATTTTGACAGGTGTTGCTGAACCTGAGCTGTGGATGGATGCGGGAGAGAAGGACACTGATGCCTGGCACGTGAAAATGGATACATAACAACGTAATAACGTCAAAAGTGGCGCTCCTCCAGAGCGAGAGAAAGAAACTCAAACCAAACAGTTTGGTCCCGCTTTTTCTATAGTCTGCTTTTAAAAAAAGGCAGAAGTGAAACATGAATCAGGAAATAGATGGAAGCCTGGGGTTTCATTTCCTTCCATTGGTTTCTTCAGTCACCTTTGAAATTAAGGTGGCTAGTCCCTGCATGGGACTATCGAGGATAACCCACCCTTTCTCAGTCCAAGAGCTCTGTGCACATCCTGTCTCACTCCAGCCAAGTGAAACCTAACAGCCAAATATCCAGACTGCCAACCCGGAAGGATTGGGTGTGAACTCACACTAATCGTTCTTTGTTTTGTGAAACAATTCATGCTTACCAAATTATTATTATTATTATTATTATTATTATTATTATTTAGCAGTTAAGCAATGCCTATATTCCAGGTATCATGGATGCAAAACTGAATAAAAAGGACCGCTGTGCTTCAGGCCAGGGTGTCCTGGATGGATAGGAACACTGAAATTAATGGCACTCAGCTGTTACGATAAACGTCCAGTACTTCAGGATTACAGGGCAGAACAACTAATGGATGTAAGTGTGGGGCAAGTTACATGAATGTGGTGTTCTGAGTGTAAATGAACATGTCTCCCAGAGGACAGCTTGCCTCCAGGATGACAGGGTGGAAATGAGAGAAAAAAATAAAAAGCAATGTGTTACCATAGTTTCCTCCGCATGCATTGTCCTCTAGCCTGGAAGACCACTCAGATATAATAGCTGAAGGCTCCCTGTACCATTAGCTATAATGCCACAGGGCCACGGAGCTTGTGGGTGTAATTGGAGCAGAGAAAATTGAAGGTTCTGAAGACAGATTAAGTGGAGGTCACAGGTTATCACTGACATTTCTAGCCAGAACAAAAGAGACACAGCCCAATTTTTAGTTTTCTTTTTAAAAGAATATAATGGTTTAGAGATGGCACAGAGGATAGTCTGAAGGGTAGGATTCTTTAAGTTGGCTCTCCCTTGTATTTAAAAATATCTGCTTGCCTAGATCAAAGCCTTGCCCTAGTAAGCAGCACATAGCTTGCTCAGGTAGGTGAAGCCCAGGTGCCCTGCTGGGGTGTTTTAATACCAAGTATCCCCTCTTGGCATGAGACATCCCTGCTTGAGCATCTGCTGGTCCATGAACCTGATAAACTGAGATTGATTTTACACCATCCACACCGTGAGGATTCCGAAGGTACCAAAAGAATGGGCCCAAACACCTCAAGCATATTGAGACCTCTGAACCCTTTCCCTTTTGCTCTCCAGGAAAGTCAGATGTGGTCACTCATACCCATACTCCTAACACTCAGGACACTGAGGCAGAAAGATTGTCATGTGCAAAGTCAGCCTGGATTACGTAGGGAGACCCTATCTCACAAGCCAAGAGGTGATGATAAGCATTTAAACCTTGAAAGGGGCTGTAGAAATGGCTCGGTAGTTAAGGGCACCCAGCGCTCACAACCTTCTGTAACTCCAGTTCCAGGGGATCTGATGCTCTCTTCTGGTTTCCATTGGCTAATCCGTACACATACATTACACACAGGCGTGATGGTGACCTGTGTTTTTCTTTGCTTTGAGTTATCTTTACTAATTAAGCACTCTGTGGTCCGTTAACAAAGCAGAATGGGATTCATTCAAGGCCTCTGATGAACAAGCACAGATCTCAGAATGAGGGCTGCAGCACATGTGAAGGGTGTGAAGGGCCCTACTTACTGTTCAAGGGGTTTCAAATTGAGTCCAGCATTCACGTCTGATAGCAGGCATCCTGTGAAGCTCCTGGATTTCTCAAACCCAGAGGATAGAGACTAATGGAACAAAACTTCTGGTGGTTCTGTGAAGAACTGAAGGAAGTATGTTTGGCTAGCACTCTGGAACACTTAGGGCATCCATGGTGTCTGGTGAAGATACATAGGGGTGTGACTGATCTACAGAATTACCCAAATAAAATACCATTTTCTGAATCAAGACTAAATTCTTTCTATCTATCTATCTATCTATCTATCTATCTATCTATCTATCTATCTATCTATCTTTTATCTCTGTCTGGGCATTTTAGTTTTCAGGGATGGCTCACTAGCATTTTTGTGTTTCAAACAGTCTTGGAAACCTTTTGGATCTTACAGCCTCAATTCTATCTGACCGACGTAATGATTACTGTTCCGCTTTCCACTTCCTTTCTTTTTAAAAGAGGTAAGAGACTTGAGGAATGCAGTTGGGGAAAAACGATGCCCTACCCGCCATCTGGGAATGAGCAGGTAGGTGGTACCACAGCCAGAGAGCTGGACGGTTAATTCTCTTTACTTCTTTCTTGTCTGACTCAAGGCAGACATGGTTGTGACGAAGAGAGTGGCCAAGGACCATAAAGGACCTAGGGCTTAAGCAGACTGCATGCTAGCTGGTGGAAATGGTCAGTCACTGGCTTAATAAGGAAGTCTATCTATTATAAGGCTGTTTGTCTGATCGATAGTGGAACTGCCTCACTCCTGGGTGTCATTAAATTGCAGTTATCCTATCCCAGTGGACTTCAGGCTGTAAGTAAATCTTTTAAAACTCCAACACTACTAGATCCAGGTAGTTTCAGAAACTTAGTCATTAGCATCACAGGGAGAGGTTGCATAGGGATGTAACCTGATCTATAGAATTGCTCTCCCTGTCTCTCTGCCTCTCTGTCTGTCTCTGTCTCTCTGTCTCTCTCTCTCTATCTCCCTGTCTCTGTCTCTCTGTCTCTGTCTCTCTGTCTCTGTGTGTGTGTGTGTGTGTGTGTGTGTGTGTGTATGTGTGTGTCTGTGTGTGTCAATGCTGGGAATCGAACCCATGGCCTTGCATATGCTAAGCAAGTGTTAAACCACTCATCTAGTCCTCATCTCTAAGATTAAATTCTCCACCCAAAGACATAGAGCTCCTTCATCTTGAAGGCGTCTTGAGGTATCTGGGAGCTTCTGCCTTGCCCTCCCAGGGTGTCAATCAGCCTGTGACGGGTAGGTACACTCTGGATTGCCTGATTCTTTTTTATAATGATCTTTGCTCCTTTTCGACCCATGATTTTGAAACTCACTTTACCAGATTTCCCCTAGATTTTGGAACCTTGGAAGGCAGGTAAGGTGACACCTGGTGATATGCTGACCCCCTTTCTTTGTAATATTAACTCTTTCATTCACAGGTCTCAGGGTCTTAGAGTTAGAAGGGAACCTTCAGCTCATTTACAAAAGAGGATGGAGAGGCTGATGCTATTAATTGTGATGTCACAAGATGACACCGTGGCCATTTTAAGATGGTTCTGCTCTGTTAACTATCCATGCCATTGAGTCTTGACCTCAGAAAATAGACGGTCCACAGACCTCTTTGATGGCATCCCCAGGATCAGCAGCACAGAGAGACCTCAGAGTGTCACACGCTCCACCTACTCTGTGCACAGGGAGCGTGTGCTCGGTTTGGAAATCTTCTGTGTTGTTGTTTAATTAGGGATGCTACTTGGGTTTTCTAAAAGTAGCCATCAAGTTCCTCTTTGCCAACCTGTACCACTCTTGAACTTGGATCCATCTATAATTGTAAACACTACCAGATATATTCTTATTTTAATACTTTTATAATTTTACACTTAGAATGCAAAATGATTACGGCTGGCATGGGATTGCTGGATGTACTACTGTGTCCCAGATTCTGGATTGTGCCAAAACCAAAAAGCTTGTGCAGGTGTGAGAGATGCCAGCGCCATGGTGAGTGCATACTCTTTAGCCTCAGAACTGGGAGGGCAGGAGAGACCTCTGAGGAAGCCCCAAGGAGAAAGGATTAATTTTGTTCACGTGGCCATATATTACCAGGTAGGGTCAGAAATATAATGTAAAAAAAATATTCTCTGATATTTCTAGATCCTGGAGAACCCAGAATTTCAGCATAAGATATTGTATTGAAATATTAACAATTCACTTTTTTAAAAGAAAAAGTCAGGAGCTACCAAATGAGGCACTCCCGAGCTAGAATCCCAGGACCGCCTCCAGCCTGCTATGCACCAGTGATAGAACCACTCCATCGCTCCTGTGTGTCATGAACCCTGCTGCAGAGGGATGGGCACAGTCATATCAGTCTTGTTTACTATGGACCCTGCTTCAGTGATGGGCACAGTCTTTCCAATCACCCCTGTGTACCATGGACCCTGCTGCAGAGTGATAGAGCACAGTCCTTCCCTCCTTCCCTCCATTTCCTAGACCTCTTCTTCATAGGTTATAGGGCTTGGCCTTCCCCACCTTCCCCATGTACCATGGACCCCACTGCAGACCTTATTGCCAATGTTAGGTCAGCTAAGGACCAGAAAGGTTTCGTCCTTTTCTTATAGGGCCTATTAGAACCAAGAAAGGAGTCTGGATTTGACCTGCTGGCAGGCTCTGTGACTTCAAAAGCCAGTAATTGGCTTGACATTTTTAAAATAAAGAAACAGCAAGAAGCATGCACTTTAAATTAGCCATGAAAAGCTCTTCAGTCAAAATTACCACCAAGCCTGTCTTGGTCTCCTCTTTGCTCGACTTTTCTTGCACTCACAGGTCTTACTTTGCCCACGTGTTTCAGATGGTTCCTATGGTAATTGTATGAATTGAATGAGATAATTTTTATATGACAGAGAGAAGTCTGGGCACAGGACTTTTTTTTTTCTGTATAATTTTGGTCACCACCTCATGAAGCCCAAACACTGTTTACAACAGGAGAAAGTTACTCAGATGTCTTCTTTTATAAACATTTTAATAATCAAAAATAAAATACTGAAACAATGAATGTGTGTGTGTGTGTGTGTGTGTGTGTGTGTGTGTATGTGTGTGCATGCGTGTGTGAGCACCCATGGAGGGGTGGTTTACTAGCTTGCTCTCTCTGTCTCTGTCTCTGTCTCTGTCTCTCTCTCTGTCTCTTTCTCTGTGTGTGTCCTTGACACAGGGTTTCTCTGGGTAGTGTAGCCCTGGCTGTCCCCAAACTTGGTGGTCTCAAACTCAGAGATCCACCTGTCTTTGCCTCCCATGGGCTCCCACTGCTCAGCTTGCTTAGTCTTTCTTAGGTAACTTGGGACTGACAGTTAGCCAAGTGGTGGGACCACCCACAGTGGACTGGGCCCTCCTGCATTGATCATCAATCAAGACAATGCCCTACAGTTCAGTCGGATGGGGAGACGCCTTAATTTAGGGTTCCTCCTTGCAGGCCTGTCAAAGCTGACAACTGAAGCTAGCGATGACATCATACCTCCAGCCAGCTGCGCCAGCAGCATGCTGAAGCCATTTTCTCTGACTCCTGCTCTGGTCCAGGTACCACGTACATGGCACACCAACCTCTGGTCCTACTCCTCCCTCATGTTATGCAAACTTATCCACTTTCAGGATCAGGCACTTAGATCCGCAGCTCATGAACATAAAGGTGGGACTGTGTCAAGCATGCTCTCTATGATGTGGCTTGTGTGTCTTTTAACAAGTGAGAAATTTGCCACCTCAGCTCTGAAAACCAACATCGGATCTTTGTGTCGTGACTGGACTTCTGTCATTCCTCCAGTAGATGCATTTAACTATAAAGCACCTTGAAACCTTGAGTCAAATATTCCACTTCCTCATTACTCTACGCACGAAGCTGGACCCCCTCCTCAAGTCAATTTCTTTCCATAAAACAGAAAAGATCAAACTTGCCCTTCCAACTTGGGAGACTTATCATGAGAAAATACCAGATTTACACACGTGAAGTCACATGATTTATGCACACAGGACCCAGAAGTCCCTATTAGCACTGCATTCTCAGTCTTTCTCACTCTGAGACCCTAACTGCTAATTGGAAGGTGGGGGAGCCAAGCCTACATCCGTGTTGCAGGGCAAGCTTTCATTTAAAATGATAAAGGTAAAAATGTAACAAAGTGGTCTAGCAAACACACACACACACACACACACACACACACACACACACACACACGTTTCCCTTTCATTCCCTCAGCGAGTTTCTCTCTATCATGCTCCGTAGATGTTTTCATCTCTTCTCCGCATGCTTGCAACAACACTCATTGACATCCCTGTCTCCGGGCTGGCTTGCTGACAAACCATCCATCATCCAATAACTCCAGACATTCCAAAAGGCGAAGCTGTGTATATCTCAGTCCTGGTCGGAGCCTGGCTATGCATCCCCGCTTGCTTTGCCTGTGGAGCATCTAGACAGTGATCCTGGCTATTTGTGTGTCACTCCACACACAGCTGCTGTCCTCTGTATCTCTTCCTGTTCGATTCCATCTCCTCAAACAGTTCGTGTCTATTTCCTGATCTCCCACCCCACCTCCAAAAAAAACACAGATTCCTCGCATGAAAAGAAGCATGTTGTATTTGTCTGTGTCTGACTTCATTTGCTAGATATGCCCATCTGAAGTTTCAACCATTTTCTTGGGAACAACCCTGTGGCATGTAAAACCATGCCAGGAAGTTTGGTAAAGCAGAGCACGTTGAGACCCGAAGACTCGGTCCACACATCTGAGGCGTCAGCGACTCCCAGCTCCCTGCCAGACTCCTGACTTGGAGCACATGCCATGCTTCTCACAAAAAGAGACGTGACCATAGGTTACATAGGCCCAAAACAGAGGTTTCCATGCTATTGAGGTACCTAGAGGCCTGGAGGGCTTAGTCAATAAGCTTCCCTTTCCCAACATTCCTCCCTGCAAAAGGTATTCATCTCAGGCCCATGCTGAGAAGTGGGATATAGTTTTACAAATCCATTTTCTGCATGAAAATGAACTGTTTAGGACCATGACTGCCTCTTTCACCAAGGTCTGCCACGGGGAGCCATGAAGAAGAAGGCACTTGACTGCAGAGCCACTGCCACCAAGCCTGCATCTGCCAAGTTCGGGACAATCATCTCTGCTGGGACAAGCTGGAGCTCCCCTTTCCACCCCCTGACCCCAGGGCGACTCCTAGCAGTGCCTGAATGTCCAAGAGTCTGAGAACCCCACTGCCTCTGTCTCATTGCAGACCCGGGAACCCCCGAACCAGCTCCCCACTTTCCCACATCTCAGACTGCACTTTCCCACCCCTGAAGTGGTATCTTGGTGATGCACTACAGCCCAGCACCAGCCTGATTCTTTCCTATGACTGAACAAGACTCCACTGTGAGCAGGCATGCGTATATATGTGTGTGTGTGAAAATGTTTGTTTTCAGCTCATTCATCCTTTGATGCTATCTAGGCTGAGTTTGTAATAATCATAACCAGTGGAAGACAACATAGATGCATGGGTATCTAATGTTTAGTAACTTTGGTTCTTTAAGTTTGCATCACCTGGATAGCTTTTGGTTCTATTTTTAGTTTTTTGTTTGTTTGTTTGTTTGTCTGTTTGTTTGTTTTTTCAGAAATCTTTCGTGGTGATTTGACTGAGAAATAATCCTTATAGGCTCAGGTATCAGAGCACTTGGTTCTTGGTTGTTGGCAGTGTTTGGGGGAACTTATGGAACCTTTAGATTAGTGCTTCTTAACCTTCCTAATGCTGTGACCCTTTAATACAGTTCCTCATGTTGTGGTGACCCCCAACCTTAGACCTGGTTTTGCTGTTACTTCATAACTGTAATTTTGCTATTGTTATGAATAATAATGTCACTATCCGTGTTTCCCGGGGGGTCTTAGTGACTCCTGTGAAAAGGTTGTTTGACCCCCAATGGGGTTGTGGCCCACAGGTTGAGAAGTGCTGCTTTAGGAGGTGGAGCCAGGCTTTGGAGGTGTGAAGTGTTCCCCGATTCCAGTTTGCTCTCTCTGCTTAGCTGTGTGTGGTTGAAGATGTGACCTCCAACTTCCTGTTCCTGCCACTGCTATGCCTCTCTGTCACCACAGATTCCCTTTTTGGAAACAGAAGCCACAATAAACTCTTCCATACGCTGCTTATGGTCATAGTGTTTTATCTCAACATCAAATTCTCAGTTTACACAGAGGCTGGAGTAGTATTTATGTTCCTACCAGCAGTATATGAGGGGGTCCTTTTTCTTCCCATATCATTAGGGTTCTGTTTGTTTGCTTGTTTGCTTATCAATAGTCACCCTGACCGGGGTGAGCCAGAATCCCTGGCTTCAGTTTTCATTTCCCTTGTGGCCGAGGAGGTGAAACATTTCCTCACACATTTATAGATAATTTGTGCATTTTGTGGATTGAAATGATTTATTGGTGTTCAATTCTTTATATATTATACACACTAATTCTCTATTAGATGGACACCATTTTCTTCTATGCGGTAGGCTGCCTCTTCAATCTGATCATCTTTCCCTTTACCATACAGAAGCCTTTGGATTTCCTGTGATCCTATCTGTCAGTTCTTGCTGCTGATATGAGAGTCCTAGCCAGGAGGTTCTTGCTTGTGTCAGTATCTGGACATGACTTTTCTATATTTCCCTCTATCAGTGCACAGTGTCAGATCTTACACTAAAGTCTTGGGTCCATTTTGAATAGATTTTTTTTTTTTTGAGATTGTGATATAATTACATTATGTCCCCACTTTTTTGACTTTTGTATAGGTTAACAGACATGAAACTAGTTTCTTTTTTTTTTTTTCTTCTACATGTGGAACTAATTTCCCCAGCACCATGTGCTTAAGAAGTCTGTCTTCTCCCTAGTAGATGGTTTTGATATCTTTTATATTTCTGCGTCCTATATTCTATTGCATTGGCCTACATGCTAGGACGTAGACCAATGTCCTTTTGTGCTAGGACCATGCCAGTCTTGTCCCTAAGGCTCTGTGTTACAGTTTGAAGTCAAGTATCGTGATGATTCCTCCACCTTACTCTTCGCTCAGGATTACTTTGGCTATATGTGGTCTTCTGAGCTTCCTTATGAAGATTAAGTCTGTTTTTCTAGTTCTATATAGAACAGTGTCTCTCTGTGAAGCTTGGGCTGGCTTTGAGTTCACAAACCTGCCTCAGACTCCTGAGGGCTGGTGCACCACCATACTTGGTAGAAATACTTTTCTAATTTTACTTTTGAAAAGTTTTGCTTATAAGTATTTTATTTCCTTTATAGGAACAGCTGGATATTGCAAAAATGGCTGGCCTCACGCTGGGAAGGCAGAGAAATCATTAGCTGCTCAGTGTCAACACAAGGGAACCGGTAATGCATCCCAGTCTGGGGATGCGAGCCTGGAACTGCAGAAGAGCCCCTGTATGAGTCTATGGGAAGAACAAAGAAGCTGCAATCTGGTGGTGGCAGGACATGGCTATATCAACGGAGACACTCACTAGGACAGAATAGATTGTGCAGCGCTGTCTGGCTTCCTCTTGTTCCCTTTTATTCCAACCGTCAGATGTCTTTCAGCCTATCTGATGGCACGACCATAATTTGAAGAGGGTCTTTGTTAGCAACCAGGCATCTCCACCGCCTACCAAGGGACCCAGGGACAGCGAGATACGTCATCACTAGCTGCCAAGATACCACTCATTCTCACTGTTGACACACGAGCTATATATCCGCCCACTGCATGTGTGATGTACCTTTATAAAAGGCCTGTCCCTCCTCTTGCCTGCTCTCCTCTTTCCCTTCACCCTCTCCGAAAGACAGCCTCTGTATAACCCCTCCCCCATCCCATAAACCTCCCGCGTGAGATCTGTCACGTTGTATGACTTTGTGGCGTCTGTTGCTTAGATCGTAACCATCTTTCCCTTGCAGACTCACATGCTGATGCTCTCTGGAAGCGCGCTCACAGACATATCGATGAGTTAGCCTTGCTAATAATCTCTGAGACATCTCTCCATCCAGTCCTGGTGGCAACTGGGATTAGCCTTTGTAATTTTAAAAGCTGTGGGGTTAGATGTATCAATGACTTCTGAATGAAGTGTTATTGAGGTTTCATCTTTTGTTTGTATTGCAATGCTAAATACTGGCCCCCAAGGCCTGGCTGCCTGCAGAGACAAGAGAGTCTGCTCTAAGCAAGTGACCACTATGAGTTATCCCTGATTGGGGAATAAAGATGCCTAGAGCCAATAGCCAGGCAGAAGAGAGATAGGTGGAGTTCTTGTTTCTAGGCTAATGGTCTGAGGAGATCAAGAGAGGAAGAAGAAGGTGGAGAGAGAAGGAAGCCACCTTGAGATAGGTGATCCATTAAAAACATGGCCATGAGGCTTGGCCAGTTGGAGTTAAGAGCTGCCCAGATGGAACGTGGCAAATCATAACTTGGGGTTATTGATAGGAAATAGATTCTAATAGCATAGAGGATAGATAGCTGCCCAGCTCTAAAGTTAATTAAAGCTTATTATAAATATAAAGGTTGTGCATCTTTTATCCAGGAACTGATACGTCACAGGTGGGGTAGAAACTTCCAATTGAGATATATATATATGATGAGCACACTGTTGCTGTCTTCAGACACACCAGAAGAGGGCATCGGATCCCATTACAGATTGTTGTGAGCCACCATGTGGTTGCTGGGAATTGAACTCAGGATCTCTGGAAGAGCAGTCAGCACTCTTAACCACTGAGCCATCTCTCCAGCCCTGGTACAATTTTTCAAATGGGAAAACAGACTGGAAATTTTGTTTTGTTCTACTAGGATCCGCCACACTTCCTGCTTTTATGCGGCACTGGTGTCTGCATTATAGCTATTTGAAGAGTTACTCCCTGATGACAAAGAGCAGTAGGTGGCAATGTTATCCCTTCCCTGGGGCCATCTCGCAGGGACATCACACAGAACTCAGAGATGACCTGTCTGTATCATGCAGTCTGTGAAACTGTGCCAGGATGGAACAGTGGTTGTCATAGGTTAGCCCAGAACTCTGAACTGTGCACAGAACTCTCCTGCTGGACTCTCTGAGGTCAGATAAATGAAACAGCTTAGGACCCAAATCAAGGAAGGGTAAGGTTCCATGGATCAGACGTGGGATGGACTTGCTAAAGAGTGAGCCAGCTGTGGCCAAGTCCCAGGAGGCCTGCAAGCAGGCAGGGATGTGGAGATTAAGATCTGGGGGAGGCAGTGCTTAGAACTCTTCTTACAGGGCAAGCTGCAGGATCCTGAGTTGAAGGCAGAGGCGAGGAGGGGCTCCTCTTAGTCCTGAAAGAAAAACAAAACATCACAACAGGTGTCTTCCTAGAGCTGAGGACAGAATGAAACTGCCCCTAGTTGTCTGAGAGTGAGACAGGGCACTTGTCCACAGGAGCTGTCTCCCTCTCACCGGGAAGCAGGCAGCTGACAGTGTTCCCAGAATCTCTTTCACTCATAGAAATGAGTAGCACCAGGAGAAGCAAATCTGCCGCTCTAGTTGGAGGACTGGTCACCTCTGTTAGCATTCTGTCTAAACTCCACCCCACAGTTACCTGGCAACAGCCAGGTAGGCCTGACCCACTATAAAATGGGCTGCTGGCCCCTCCTCCCTCTTGTCTCTCTTGCTCTCTTGTTTCTTTCTTGCCCTCTTGGGCTTTTCCCTTCCCTCTCCCTTCCCCATTTCCTTCCCCCTCTCTCCATGTGCTCCTGACCTGCCTCTACTTCCCTACTCCCTCTCTCTGCCTTTCTCCGCCTCTACCACCCTCTCAACTCCCCTCTCTATATCCTGAATAAACTCTATTCTATACTATACCTTCCTGTGGCTGGTCCCTCAGGGGGAAGGGATGCTTTGGCATGGGCCTGCTGAGCCCCCCCCCTTCCCCTGTACCTCACCCCCCCCCAGAACATATTCCTTCTCTCTCTATCTTTTTAAAAACATATCAACCTCCCCAAATCAGATTCCAAGAGACAGCTGACAAAACAGCCTATTAAAACAGGAAGTCACTGAAGAGTGAATTTCGTAGATTATTTTTTGCCAAAACCTTAAAATGGGAGAAAAGTGCTGGAAAAAAATAAATGAATCGTAACTTCTTACTAGAGAAAAATATTCTATAAAGCAGAAACGAGAAGAAATGAAACGTGTACAAGTGACTAGGAAAGAGAGCCAACTTCAAGTGTGGAACAAAAACTGGAGTTCTGAATGGATTTATTTATTTATTTATTTATTTATTTACTTTTATCGTTGTTTGTTTTGGTTTGGTTTTTGTTTTGTTTTTTGAGGAAAACCATGTAGCCCCGGCTGTTCCAGAATTCACTATGTAGACAAGCTTGGCCAAAACCTCCTAAAGATCCACCTGCCTGTGCCTCCAGGGTGCTGGGACTAAACATGTGTGCTACCACTGCTCTGTTGAGTTTTGAACATTTTAAAAATTAGACTAGATCATCTGCAAACTTGGCAGAGGTGAAGGAAGTTGGGTGATTTGGGAAAGAGGGCAGAGAACAAGCCTTGTTCATTTCAGTCCAGTTCATACTAGAAATAAAACACCTAGCAGGTCAGGCCTTCTCTGTAGTAAAAAATATTAAAAAATCCTGGCACAGGGTTTCTTCCTGCCTTAGACCATGTATGTTCCCAGATGAAAGACATACACTGATGTGTTTATAAAAAGAGAGGGGGATATGTTCTATGGAGGTGTGGTGCGGTGTGGGGGAAGGGGGCGCCCCAGCAGGCCCATGCTAAGACATCTCTTCCTCCTGAGGGACCAGCCACATATAATATAGTACGGAATAGAGTTTATTTGGGGAATGGGGAGGGGAGTTAAGAGGGCAGTAAAGGCAGAGAAAGAGAGAGTAGAGAAGTAGATGAATAGAAGCTGGTCATGAGCACATGGAAAGAGAGGGGGGAAAGGAATGGTGGGGGAAGGGAAAGCAAGAGAGAGAAAGAGAGGGAGGAGGGGGCCAGCAGCCCCTTTTATAGTGGGTCAGGCCTACCTGGCTGTTGCCAGGTAACTGTGGGGTGGAGCTTAGACAGAATGCTAACATATAGCCTTGTATGTTTTACTATGTCTCAGGCAGCACAATAGCTGGTCAATTGCCTACACACACACACACACACACACACACACACACACACACACACACACACACACGCTGTTAGAATCTATTTTCTATCCTGTTAGAATCTATTTTCTTACCAATAAGTTACCACTAACTCACTTACGTTCCATCTGGGTTGCTCTTAGCTCCCATTGGCCAGCCCACATGTCCACAGTTTCTTTACTCCCATGGCACTTCTCCTTCCCCCTCCTGTCTTTCTTCTTCCATGGCAGCTTGCTTCTTCTCTCTCCTCCTCCCTGCTCCTTCCTCTAAGCCCACCAAAACTCAACCGGTCTCTTTCTCTTCTCTCCAGCTAGTGACTGCTGACATCTTTATTCGCCAATCACCAACAACGGAGGAAAGGGTCAGATGTCTTATGTGCAGACTCTCTCATTGGGACAGTCTTAGGGGCCCCAGATTAGCATTAGATTACACACAGCATTAAGCCAATCTGTTATACTTCTCCTCAAGGGAAGTTCTACTGTCTGTCACCCTGGGTCTGACTAAGTAAGTGCTCAGGCCCTTCTCTGACACAGCTTTCTAAGGGCTAGTGTGTCCTACCTTCCATTCAATAACATATACCCAGTCATTGACTGCCCAGAAGTACAAAACTACTTCCACCACAATGAGGATCCTAAACCAGTAACACAGAAGTGACATTCTCCATCTGCTGTCCTCATGTTCAGGTACAGAAAATAAACAGAGCATCCAGGATGGGGATGTGGGTCTGGAGTTCCGAGCAATTCAATGACCACACCCCTATGTTCTAATGGGAACCATTGGAGAGGTAACCCAGAAGTCTCTTCAAGCCCAAGATAGATGGGTACAAACCTCTCAGTGAAAGTGCCTCTGTGATCGTTGCCAGGTGTTTGGGAGGGGTAAGTCTAAAACCAAAAGAGTTTGTCTGAAGAGAACATTTGAGGACTTTCCTGATTAGAATATAATTTCCATGTATCCCCAGCCTAGGATTTATGTGCCAGAAGCTTGGTCCCCAAGGTGGTGTGGTATTGGGATGGTGATATGGGTGATGTTTTGAGAGAGAGGAAGTTGCAACACTGGAAACATCGCCTGCCACAGAGATTAATGTTGTTCTTGTAGGACCCTAATTAATTCCTGCAAGTTGTCGTTAAAAAATGTAAGCCTGTTGCCTGGATCTCTCTTGCTTCCTGCCTTGTTTGGGTTGTTTTCTTTGGAAGATAACTCCAGTGTTGAGTAAGTTAGCTTAAACCTTGACCTTAGGGGCTGGTGAGATGGCTCAGCGGGTAAGAGCACCTGACTGCTCTTCCGAAGGTGATAAGTTCAAATCCCAGCAACCACATGGTGGCTCACAGCCATCCGTAACGAGATCTGGCTCCCTTTTCTGGAGTGTCTGAAGACAGCTACAGTGTACTTACATATAATAAATAAAATAAATCTTTAAAAAAAAAAAAAAAAAAAAAAAAAAAAAAACCTTGACCTTAGATGGCCTCAAGCTGAGCGCCTACCTCCACTTCTCTCAGACACCAAACCACAAGTCTGGTGATGAAATGAAGCTTAGCCCTGGTGGTATGGGAACCCACACACATGCTTTATGTGTGTTCACTCTAGGACCACTCCCTAAGATGGGTCCAGTAGAGCCTTGGACTATCCTGCTGTAGTTAGTGTGTGTGTGTGTGTCTGGCTGTGTCTGGATGTCTGTCTGTGTCTATGTGCACAGTATGTGTTCATGCATGTGTGTGTGTGCTCATGTATGTGTGCATATGTATATGCCTGTGTGTACGTATGGATGTATGCGTGTTTATGAACTCAAGGTCATTCCCACATGGTCTTCAACAGGATTTCCTTCTCCCTCTTAGCACCTTTTCCCTCTCTAAAAAAAATGCTATCCCTCCTCATAACTATCTTACTTAGCAGCTCTTTTTTTTTTTTACATTTTTTCCTGTCTCTGTTATTTACTTTTGTTTTATTTCCATAGAAACCTAGCTCTGAAACATATCAGCAGGACAATCTAATTCAACACTCTCATCTTACAGATGAAGAGACTAAGGCCCAGAGAGCACAACCTACATTTTATTCCAATGAGAGATGGGGGGGGGGGAGTGCTCTCACAGAATGACCCAGCTCCTGTCAGGGCACTGGCTGTGTTTCTAGTCCTTGACGCCAATGGAGCTTCTTGGGGTGGCAAGCTCTCCCTGCACCCCAGAGTGCCCCAGAAGCCCAGCAATGTGGAGATGTGGAGAATTGTGAAAGGCTCTTGGTTCCCCAGGAATAGGCTGTCTCTGCCTCTGACATTGTCTTCAGATTTTGGGGTCTGGTGAAGGCCAGCATGCTTCTTTCTCAGCTTCCCAGAAGTCTTGATGTCATCCGGAATGTTTTCCCTCTCTTTCCGGTTACCCAGTTCCCATCTTGTTGCATAGTCTTCCTTTGGCAAGCAGCCCCCTGCTTATTCAGCAGCAGGGTGTCTCATTTTACCTTTCCCGGGTGTCTGATGCCACCTGGTTGTCCCTGAGCAGAGATTCATGATACCACTGTGAAAAACTAGGCCTTAGGCCCAAGCTTGAGAATGTGACTTTTGTGACCCAATGCCTCAAGGTACACTAATCATAAAACAGATAGCAACATTCCTCCACCCATCTTCTTCCTGGGTTCAGGGAGTGTTCATTCAAAGAAAGTCACCCTGACCCACCCTGACCCACCCTGACCACTGCTGGAACCGGCTATGCAAATGTGCTATTGTTATAGGCTCATAGAAAACTGTCTTGACTTTCTTCCTTGTGATTCTTAACTGGTATTTTTGGTATTTTCCAACAACATCTTCCCCACCCCTTGAGTTGTGGTTTCTCCCTTTAAATATCTCCTTACCCAGCTACTCAGGGCCCACAGTCCAACTGAGGGTCCCAGAGCGCTCTTGGAATAAAAGTCCTCTTGCAGTTTGCATCAAGACCGTTTCTCGTGAGTGATTTGGGGTGTCACCTCTCCTGTGGGTCTTTCAGCTGCATTTGGACCACTCTCAGTGGAATCTTGCTGCAATGTTTCTGTCTCCCTGGGAACTGGGCCATGACCCATCCACACCTGCACACAATGCCTGCCAAGACATGATGTGTTGAGGAAGCCATGTGCAGAGCTTAAGGCCGAAGGAGATGTGGTTTTGGAGAGTACTGGATATTTGTGGCCCAGGACTTCTCCCTCGAGGGACAAAGTAAGGCAGAAAACCAAGTGGCCCTGGAACCATGGAATATTAACCAGGAATGGAACCTGAGAGATGATCTAGATGAGTCCAGTGAGTGCCAGATTTAAGATCCATCCGAATCACCTTGGGGTGGGAGTTGTTAATGATGCAAAGCCCCAAGCCCTTCCAAGAGAGATGTTGATTTACTTGGATGCAGCAAAGATCAGGATAATGACTTGCCTGTGAGCTCTGAGGTTCAAATTCATAGTCATCTATGCACACCTCCTCACACAAAGATGGGGGCTAAGAGTGAAGCTGGGGGAATCCCCCACTTGCTGGTCTTCCCTCTGCCGAGGAGATAGTGGCTATGGCTCCCTGCTATGCAGGTTGGAGCTGATAGCTGCTGCTACATTCCAAAATGGTCTGCTTCCCCTTTGTTTTCTAGGATACTTCCTGTGTGTCTCCTGTCCTCACTCAGTGAGGAGGAAGGAAGGGTACCTAGGGTGAAAGAAGAGCATATTGGCACAGGCGAAGATGCCACAGACTAGTGACTGTACGGATAGCAAACACGGCTTCAAGTCCTTCATAACTCTGCCATTCCCGAGACACAACATCCCCTCAAAGTCTATTGATGAAGAGCCATCAGCCATCTGTCAGCCCATTAAATGTGTGACCAGTCTTCCGCCTAATAAAACACCCCACAAACATCTGTTCCGATGTTTTCTTTTTTTTTTTCTACAGTCCAGCCAACCCATCTCGTCTTTCCTCTTCCCTGGTCATCTGTAATTTACTCCTCGCCCACCGTGGGATGTGACAAGATATGGGAAGAGATTAACCCAAAAGTTGCATTCTTGAATCTCAAACTTTCCTGACTTTGTTTTGTTTCCACCTTGTTAGCATCTTCGCAGTGACCAAGGTGTCAAGCCTTCTTGCCTTGGTGGCATTTCCGGCATTCCTCTTTAAAATTAAACTAGCCGTTTGAATTCTTCACTGCCTCGTGTGCAATTTCAAATCATTTCCTCTCGCAGGGCTTGCCAAAAATTTCACAAACAAGAAGATGTTTTATATCCTCAGTAGAAGTTTTCTTCCACTCACTGACATTAATCACCAAATGCCAAGAAAGGCAAATAGACCAGACAAAGCAGCCGGCGTAAATTATACGGTAAGGCGCACAGATAAGAGCAAAGTCAACAGCTCTGTGTACCACTCAGATCCCTTTTGGAACTGGATGGTGGCATAAATCTCACGTCATAAATAAATGAGACATTTCTGCACTGTGTTACACTAACACTGTAAAACACACATTACGGTTCACCCCCTCCTAACTATGCAAGCATTTGAACCAGAACTAAAATGACTCAACACACACACACACACACACACACACACACACACACACACACACACAGCTTTGTTAAGTGAAGGTGACTTTGACACAGAGATAAAAGAATCAAAGAATTCAAATGGCTGGGACACCTAAGAGCTGATTCAAAACATAGATCCCACTGTTGGGAAGACAGCCAGGACAGTGGATCCAGTCGTGTTACACTTTTTGTTTGTTTGTTTTGTTTTGTTTTGTTTTGTTTTTAAGACAGAGTTTCTCTGTGCAGCCCTGGCTGTCCTGGAACTCACTCTGTAGACCAGGCTGGCCCCGAACTCAGAAATCCACCTGCTTCTGCCTCCCAAGTGCTCGGATTAAAGGCGTGTGCCATCACTGCCTGGCTCATGTTACACTTTTAAGGATGTCATTCCTACAGTGAGTTTTCTGGTTCAGGGGAAGCAAAGGCAGAAAGTCTGCTGATCAAATGTGTGTGTGTGCACATGTGTTTGTATGTGTGTATTTACATGTGTGTGCACACATGTGCATATACATGTGTGTCCATACACATTTGTGTATGTGTGCTTGAGTGAACATGTATGCACTTACATGTGTGTGCATGCATGTATAAATACATGTGTGTTCATATACATATGTGTGTGCATGCATGTTTGTACAAGTGTGTGTGTCCTAGAGACATTCAGAAGGTGCTAAGTAAATGCTGTAACTGAATGTTGATATGTTTATTTCAATAGAAAACCAGTACAAATAATACATTCCCATGAATATGAGACTTCCAAATTTTATGAGTTTGAGGCCAAATCAAATATCTTACACTTTAGCACTGACAGTGATTTTTATGGTCATTTTATAGGAGACATGTTATTTTACTCACAGAAATATGGTGTACATTTATTGGAACTAATAGAAAAATCATAATTCTGTACATGCCACAAAAGTCCAATAACCCCGGGCAAAGGAGTAAGACCAGATGGCTAACATGAAATATATTGACATCAATAAATACAAAAACACAACAAGTTCACTGATGAATGAAATCCTGCGTTCTTTATGTGATACTCTAAATGCAAATGGCGATCTTGCTTCATAGAAAATGCCAATTCCTGAAAAGCCAGCTGTAATAGAAAAGAGATTTGACGGATGATTACTGCACTCTGGACAGAGTGAGTATACCGGTAAACTCAGAAAAACAGCAGCTAGCAAGAGACAATACGTTGGAAAGGAATTCATAGACGTGAAACTGAAATGACCAGAGAGACTAGAAAGCTTTAAACTGACTGGCAAATTGAAAGATTCCAGTGCCATCTTTATACAAAGCTAAAAGTTTCCAACTGTACTAAATGAGAAGCCTTGATTCTGTTGTTACCATCATGCATCAGTGGGTTTAAAGTTACAACACACCTTGGCACACATTCACAAGTGTGTATGAAGTCCGGGCAATGGCCTTGTATCTATTTCTTTTTTTAAGATTTATTTTTCTTGTGAGTTTTGCTGGCAAGTATGTAAATGCACCGTGTGTGTGTGTGTGTGTGTGTGTGTGTGTGTGTGTGTGTGTGTGTTACTCAAAGAGGCCAGAAGAAGGTGTCAGGTAATTTGTAACTGGAGCTATAGGTGATTGTGAGCCACTATGTGGGTGCTGGGAACCAAACCTGGGTCCTCTGGAAGAGCAACAAATGCTCTAACTGATGAGCCATCTCTCCAGCTCCCTGAATCTGTTTCTTATTCAACATGACCTGGGCTGGCTCCACAATCTGAAGAGGCAAGGCTGATACTCTCTGGCTTCCTACCACACCATATACTGCAGGGCAGTGCTTAATGACTATAATAGATGCTCACTGGGAACAGGGGAACCACATATATCTAGGGTATTGGGGTGACAAACGCCATGAGCCAACAAATCCGGTACATCACAAGTGGTGTGACCATTATTTTAATTATCTCTTCAGCAAGAAGGATCTTAAATATTTAGGAGCCAAGAAAACCAATTTTTGAGTCAAATGCCTGAAGTCTGTTTAGCACGTCACAACAGTTCAGTTTGTTGTTGTTGTTGTTGTTGTTGTTTGAAACAAAAGGAAAGAGACTACAGACTGGTTGTTCTGTTAGGACAGGTTGGTGCCCAGAGCCAGAAGCAAGCAAGTGTAGAAGCACTATGAGGAGGCCCTATGTGACACTAGAGAGTGGCCAGGTTGGCAAGAAGCCTGTGGATCGGGTGTAAATAACAGAGTGCTGGACAGTGCTTGCCATTGGGTGAACCTGATAGTAGGTAGACGGCCTTAATTAGCCCAGTAGGGTTCTGGGGGCAACTGCTAAACTCCTCAGGAATTTGCTTCTCATTTACTTGGTTGCTGTAGCTTCCAGTTAACTCAACAAGAGAGAGGCGGGCACTCCTGCAACTCTTTATCTGGATCCCCCGCCCCCCCAAGACAGGGTTTCTCCATGTAGCCTTAGCTGTCTGTCCTGGATCTCACTTTGTAGATCAGACTGACCTCAAACTCACAGAGATCAGCCTGCCTCTCCCTCTCGAGTACTGGGATTAAAGATGTGCCCCACCACTGCCTTGTTATCTGGAAATTTCAAAACAATAAGAAGAAAACCAAAAACCCATCTCAGAACCACAATCCTATATATCCTCCTTCATCCCATCATCAAATCTGTGTCCACTCTGGAGTCTGTGCAAATTGAGTGCAATGGGTAATTTAACACAAATTAAATAATAGTAGATACTTCTACCCGTGGCATATCAATTACAATTATATGGTATATGTCATTTAATCCACTCTGGCTCATAAGACAATGAAATACACGATGTAGAGTTTTCTATTGAAATGAATCACAAGGGCAAGCAAGATGGCTTAGCAGGTAAGAAAAAAAAAAGTGCTTGTCACTTAGACTTGACTACCTGGGTCCGTGGACGCTCACTACCTCCTAATAAGCTTACAACATTGTAAGGTACCAGAGCACTCTGTAAGATTAACACCGTGGATGCTGAGCAGGTCAAATGGAACCTCACTAGAACACTCTTACACAAGAAACAACCCTAGCACATAACAGGACATGACCATCAAGACCAGCAGCTTCTAAAGCTGATATGTTTATAAAAAGATAAAGAGAGAAGGGATATATTCTATAGAGGTGTAGTCAGGTATGGGAGAAAGGGGTGCCTTGGCAGGCCCATGCTGAGGCATTCCTCCCCCCCCCCCGCCCCCCCAGGGACCAGCCACACACATTGGTATAGTATAGAATAGAGTTTATTCAGGGCATGGGGAGGGGAGTTAAGGGGGTAGTAGAGGCAGAGAGATAGTAGAGGAGTTGAGGAGTAGAGGCCGGCCATGATCACGTGGGGGGTGTGATGGGGAGCAGAGAGGAGCAAGAGAGCAAGGAGGGGGCAAGCAGCCCCCTTTATAGTGGGTCAGGCCTACCTGGCTGTTGCCAGGTAACTGTGGGGCGGAGCAAACTTAGCTGTTGCCAGGTAACCGTAGGGCAGAGCAAAGCTGGCTGTTGCCAGGTAACTGTGGGGTGGAGCTTAGACAGAACGTTAACAAAAGCCGTTGATTCTGTCTGCCCCTTGGTCATCAAGCAGGGTTTCGTTATTTGTAAGTTTTGAAGTGTTGGCAAACTGTCTTTGGCTGAATGAAACTGTAGAAATAAGAGTCTACCAAGCTCTAAGCCTGCTTAAGAACAAAGAACTGGAGTATAAATATAGGGGTTTGAGGCTATCTACATTCACACCAAAATCCATGGCAGGAGATTCCCTTTATGTAAGGAAATCTGGATGCTTTAAAAGAAATACTGATTTACAAAACACAAAAAACAAACACAAAAAACAGCCGTTTCCTGAAAAGCAATTTTGTTGAGTTGAAAACTCATTAAGTCAATGAAACACCCTTTACCAGGTTCAAAAAGTGAGCTTTTTATTTGCTCAGTTATCCTTATAGGCAGTTCTTTAAAACTGGAAAGTACAGATTTATTTTTTTTTTTTTGCATTAAAAAATGCACTTCACTTTCAAAAGCCCTAAGTCTCTGCTTCTCCGCCTCTCGTCGTGTCTGGTCAGAGTGGATTTTGCATTCACTTTGCTTTTCCAAACGTCCTGGGGAAGCACAGGAGAGTGGGGAGTGTACCAGCTGGCTTCCTCGGCAAAAGAACTGAAGGCAGTTTTCATTACCCTGTGCCTCTGTCTCCAGAACTGCAATGGGAGAAGTGCTCTCAGCGCCCCTCCACCCGCCCCCGCCCAAGTAGTTGCTGAGGTTCTGAGAGAGGGGTGCTCATTCACCTTGTGGCTCAATGACCTGAAAGGGACCATCCCAGGAACGTAGGAAGGAGTAACACCAAGCACCCCGCAAGACTCTGGATGCCCGGGTTGTGGTGCTGAGGAGGACATGCTTGAAGAGACCACGGGTAACCCCGAGTGGCCTTCACACGCAGTTCTGAAGACAGGTCCTGGGCAGTGATCTGTCACCCCTCACAGATCACGTGTTGCCTCTCTGTATACCTCTTCCCTCTCCACTTTCAACAAACACCCTGAACTATGACTGCTGGTGGATCGTAGGGCCTCGGCTTTGGGGAGTGCCCGCTCACTTCATTGGGGAATTCTTAATCTCACAGTTAAGTGTTATAATTCAAAAGAAAATCAGACATAAATACAGGCTGACCTCCCTTGGTGTCAAGGGAAAATCCAAGTAAGGGAAGCCCAGGTCGCAGTCACCGCTTATAGCTCAAGTCGGCTCAACGCTCTTCCTCAAGATGCAAATAATTAACCAAATAAACATAACAGTGACCAAATATGAGACTATTCAAGTATGCATACTTGAACGGTGAACACCCGAGAAAACAAGGAAGTTGGGGAGAACAGGTAACTGTGGTGATCTTGCTTAAATGGCCTCCACCCCTTACAGCACAGGAGCCCTGATCGTGGCTGTTTATCCTGAAGGCTGGGGATGTAGCTATATGCTTCCTGGAGGAGGAAATGGTCTTCTTCCATTAAAGACATAGGCTCTAATGCAGAGAGGAGACGGGTGCTAAGGGATCATAAGAGACTTACAGGGCCTTGTCCAGGCCTTGCCTTAGAAGCCAGATGAGCTGGATGCGTGGGTTTCCTAACTCTATCAGTGAAACAGAGTTCTCAATGAGGAGAAAGGTCCTTTTTTTGGTTTGGGTTACTACGATGGAATTGTGGTTCTGATCTCCTCCAGTTAGTGCTGTGGCCCCAGCCTTACCCCAGCACTCACTGTCTTTAAGCTTCCTTTGTGACAGAGGCTAATCCTGAGCAGGCCAAAGGGCATCCATCCTACATAGCCTGATCCTATCTCCATGGCTCATCCTTCCGAGCAGCAAAGGTTTAAGTAGTGCTCAGTAGCAAGCATGTGCACCTGTAAGTTGCCTTTCTCAATACAATGGTCAGGATTACACAGGACATTTAGCAGTGTGTGTGTGTGTAGCACCATATACATGCACACATGCACACACGGTGGAGAGACTGATTTTCTCAGTCCTCTGATTTGCCATAATTGTATTGGATTTTGACAAGGAAAAAGATGAACAAGGTGAGAGAAAATTTTATTCAGACCTTTCTTGATTAAATAATAGCTTTTAGATCTCTGAGCTTATCATTTTATGAATTTTTTTGTTCATGAGAACCTTCAACATTTTTTTCAATAAAGTGTCTTGAGAGGAATTTAATACGCCTATTTATGTTGATAAAGTAGGTGAGAATTCTACCCATCAGACCTATGGGCCTGGGGATGAGCCTGGCTTGAGAGGGCTTGCTTGTTAGCAGTAGTGGAGATTTTCAATTAGAATCTTAGGGGAACTATCAACAACATAAATTCCACAACAGATGTATTTTTAGGAGCAAAAATGCTGGAAGTTTTCTTGTTCATCTTCCCTGGCTTTATTCCTTTGACACATGTTCCGTCTATTCCCCAACCACCACCCACTGACAGACAACACACTGGTTTTGGACAGACTGCCTTCCAGGCCTCAGTTCTCAGGGGACCTTGTATTTTCTGATCTGTCTTCTTCTATCACAGGCTCTGGTTACCCTGCACATGGGTATCTTCCGACAGGTTCAATTACCAAGCCTTTGCTTACATATAAACACTGAGAAATGTAAACGTCGCTATATTTAATTCTTTAGAACAATTTCCCATTCCCTTTCATGAAAATGGGACTGAAAATCAAGATAAATGACAAGATTGTAGTGAGATTTCTTTGAAAAGGACCTAGAGTTTTCTCCTGGTTCTGTCCCTAGGGCCATGTGTTTTTGTCTCTGCGTTCACATGTTAAACATCCGCAGACACATCCTAGATGCATGGAACCCAACTCGATTAAGGCAGCACAGCTCGGCTAACTAAGTGGAATGTCACCTCCCACTATTGCCCCACAGTCACTGGTGGCTGATTTAGTGTCAGGGCCTCCATTCTCCCAGCTGTAAATGTAGGTAACAGCTCCCCCCAAAGCTGCAATGCACTTGTGAGGCTAGTTGGGATAAGACATAAGAAAACAACCATTCTAAATTTTGGGGAGGGGTGGGGAAGATGGGAGTGGGGGGTAGCTAACAGGGAGGAGGGCAAAGCCTGACATCTAGTGGCCAGCGTGGCATCTGCACCTCACAGGACTGGATTGTCTTAGAGGCTCCCAAACTGGGATCACATCCATAAAGGTCTGAGTACAAGTCCCTCTCCTGGTCATCTGCCACTGTGGGTCCAGCTGACCCCATGAAATAGTTGCTTTTAAGACACCACCCTCCCAACATGATTGACTCAAGATGCCCTTGGGGCTGTGTCCCTTTGGAAACTCCAGAATAGATCATGCTTTCTTAGCTCTTCCAGCTTCTGGAAGTTTCCATTGTCTTACTGTCTTCTCTGATTTTGACTGTCCAGACTAGTAGAGACTCAGACTACATGAGGACCATCTGCATAATCCAAAGTCAAATTCCGGTCTCACTCATTAACGTGTCACATCTGTAAGGGCTCCTCTGCCGTGCGTCGTGGTTTATCTGTGACTTAGGCAGTCTTCATTTGTTGGAAGCATGATGTCCAATGTGGTGGCAATCAGAAGGGGAGAGGCCTCTACCAGGTAGGGCCCAGTGCTTGGCCCTCAACTTAGTGTGGGTATGGCTTCAGAAGGAAGTGCATTATTTCTTCTCATGAGACTATGGTTACTTCTCGAGAGCCTAGAACTACAAGGCTGTACCTATCCTCATTCAGTCCCTCTGACTTGGCTTATCCTCTACCATGGGATTTGGCCAAAGCTTGTGCCATGCTCTTTGGAAACTCAACCTCTAAACCCATAAACTAAATAATCTTCTGTTCTTTATAAAGTTAGCCTGATTCTGATGTTTTGCTTCAGGAATAAAGAATGGGTAGCTTTGCCACATAAGTTCACTTTGTCACATAAGGTCACATGCCTACGTTATATCTCAAGCATCTTTGGGGTGCCATTGTACTACCTAAGGCATCATCTCACTAGACCTGGGGAATCATGGCGGGTGTTTAGGAGAGACATTTAATTTGCTAACTATTGTATAATTATTTCCAGTAGGAAAGACTATGGAAAGTGAAGAAGGTAGGCCAGTCACAGAGAGATTTCCCCAAATGAAGAAATTCACAAGAACATTCAGAATTGAAGCAATGCATATTTGTGGCAATGAAGAAAGTGCTTCAGGCCAGAAACAAACACACAGGCAACTGATTTTCAACACAAATATCAAAAATACAGAACAGACGAAGAGTAGTCTCTAGTAAATGACCCTGGGAGACATGGATGTCCTCGTGCAGAAGAGTGGAATTGGACTCTTTTCACATCAGCAAAAAATCAGTTCAGACTGAATTAGATGATACAGTGTAAGATAAGAAACTATGAAACTGGAAGAAAGGCGCATGGCATTGGCCTGGTGTTTGTGACTCCAAATGGTCAGGGAATAAAACAAAAGATGAGCCCTGAGATCTTATCAAACTACTGATGAAATAGATAAGCTCTAAGGGTTGGGAGACTATAATTAAACATTGTACATCTGGCAAATAAAGACCCAAAGTATTTAAAGCACTCAGTGACTCAAAAATTAAGAACATGGCTGGGCGTGGTGGTACACGCCTTTAATCCCAGCACTCAGGAGGCAGAGGTGGGTGGATCTCTGAGTTCAAGTCCAGCCTGGTCTACAGAATGAGTTCCAGGACAGCCAAGACTATACAGAGAAACTCTGTCTTGGAAGGGGAAAAAAAAAAACCCGAGAAGCAAAAAACAAAACAAAATACCCCCCCCAAAAAAAGCAAAGAAAAATAATTCAGCCCCCACAGAAATCACTATGTAGATGTTTACAACAACAACAAAAATCTACATATGGAGTTGCCATGTGAACCAGCTGTGGTGTCTTGAATATGAGCCTCCCAAAGACCCCCATACAGAAGGCTTGGTTCCTGGCTGGTGGCCCTATTGAAATGTGACTGTATCATCTGCCTCCCAGCCATCATGAGGTAAATATCTCTACTGCACAATTGTCCATCAGGATGGGCTTCACCAGAACCCAGAAACACTGGCACTAAAACCGTGGCTTAAAACATCTGAAACCATGACATATAATTTATTTACATCACCAAGCCCACTGTGAGAAAGTACCTCCAAGGAAATGCTAACTACCATCTTGTAGACACATCTATGCTCATTATAGCAAGCATTTCCATAGCCAAGCCATGGAAGCAGCCACAGTGTCAAAGGGACAAACCAAAAGATACAGTATATATGCATAATGCAATATCTTTTGTATTAGCCAGGCTTCTCCAGAGGACAGAAGTGATAGAATGAATACACACACACACACACACACACACACACACACACACACACGATTTATTACAGTGGCTTATGGATTGTGGTTTCACTAGTCCAACAAGGGCTGTCCCCAACAGAAAGGCCAAGGATTGGTCATTCCATAAAGGTGGGTGACTCAGCAGTTCCAATCTGCTGCTGGAGTCCTAGAGGATTTCTGGAGAGCTGCTGGTCTTCAGTCTACCTTGGCTCCTGCAGAAGCCAGTGAAGGAACGCCTCAGCAGCAGGATGGATGAGCCTGCCAGAGAGAGGGAGGGTGAGCACGTGAAAAGCAAAAGCTTCCTTCCTCCATGTCCTTTGCTGTGGGCTGCCACCAGAGGGTGTGGCCCAGATTTAGGGTGGGTCTTCCCACCTCAAAGGATCCAATCAAGAGAATCCCTTGTAGCTCTGCCTAGATGCTTGGGTTCCAGTTGGTTGCAGATGTACTCAGGCTGGCAACCAGAATTAGCCATCACATCTTTGTAAAGGTAACGTTTAAGTAGATGGAATGTCTGTATCTATAACAACATGGACAGACCTAGAGAAAGGTTAGGCTAAGTGAGACAAACCAGGGACAGAAAAGCAAGTACCACACAATATTCATAATTCATACATGAAACTTTTAAAAATTGAATGTGTTTAGGCAGAGGTGATGATGGGTGGTTCCAGGAGCTTCAGGTGGGGTGGGGGCATAGGACACTAATAAAGCAGAGCCAAGTTTTGATTAGAAAGGAAGATTTTAGGGGTTGGGGTAGAGCGCTTGCTTAGCAAGCACAGGGCCCTGGGTTCTGTCTTAAGATCCAGAAAAAAGAAAAAGAAAGAAAGGAAGACGAGGCTAGTGGGATTGAGTGCACAGCACACCACTATAACGAATAACAATGTATTGCATATTTAAAAACTGCTGAGTGATTTTAAATGCTTTCACCACAAAACATATGAGGTGCTAGGAATATCCCTTCACGTGATTCAATCATTCCATAATATTTGCATACATCAAAACAAGTCTTGCATCATAATATACATAATAACTATTTCTTCATTATAAATGTGAAAAGGGGGAAGTGCATTTTAAAGAATGTGTGGCCTTAGAGAGGAGATATTAAAATAAGAAAAAATGTTCATAATATAAGTTCCCTTTGGAAAAAAATAATAAAAGTTTTAAAAAATGAAGTATTTAGAAGCTATATGGAGTCGAGGGATAAAGGGAACCAGAAATCCCTAAAAGGCAAACAAAAGAAGTCCGTGGAGAACAATTCTGAAGGCTTCATTATGGGCTTTGGAATTTTTCCCAAGGGCAGCCAGGAACAACTGAAAAACTTTAAATAGAAATGCCATCTTGAGGAAGAATGGAATCGTGACAATTGCAGAAAAATAGATGCAACTGGAAGGCACTGTGCTAAAGGAACTGAAGCAGACTCTGGCCTTTCCATACATTCATAGCCTACATTAGAGGCGAGGGTGGGGGAGGGTGAAGAGGCAGAGAGGAAAGAGAATGAAGGGTAGAGATAGGAAGGGCAATGGAATGCATGCCAGAGAGAGCAGAAGTGGGAATTAACCAGGGAAGGGAGGACACCAGATGGGGTGTGGGACACAAGGCAGTGGTGGGAGAGGAGAATGGGAGAGAATAAAATACAATGGTACACACACATACTCACACACACACAGACACTCACATATAGACACACACACAGACAGAGATACACAGACACACACAGATATATACACATAGACACAGACAGTCATACATAGACACACACATACACATAGACACACACAAACACACAGATGCACACAAAGACACACACACATAGACATACATACATAGACAAACACATAGATACACATAGATGTACACACACAAACATACCCACACATAGACACATACACAGACTCACATATACAGACACACACACACACACACACACACACACACACACACACACAGATGCTGAGATAAAAACCATCATGCTATCTGTTAACCTAAGAAAATGACTTTAGCAAACAAAGAAGATAAAGGAAGGTTTTAAAACTGGGGATAGTCCACTGCAGTAATCCCAGTCACTCTGGAGACTCACATGAGTTTACAATGTATTTGAGGGAAGCCGGTGCTGCATGGCGAGTTCAACTCCCTCCTGGGCTACAGGCTAAGAACTTGTCTCCAAAGCAAAGGAAACAACAACAGCAAAATGTTTTACTCTGTGTGTAAAGCTTAGTCAGGACATGGTTGAAGGTTATTGTACAAACCCAGAGAAACCGTGATGGCTGCCTCTGGTGTGATGTGGTTGCCGATTGTCTCAGTTTGGGTGTTGCTACTGTGGAGAGTCACCATGACCACAGCATCTTATAAAAGAAAAAATTTAATTGGGGCTGACTTACAGCCTCAGAGATTTATCTCACTATCCTGATGCTGGAAAACATGGCAGAGTTCAAGCAGATACAGTGCTAAAGAAGGAGCTAAAAGTTCTACATCTTGATCAGAAGACAGACAGCAGAACATGACTGTGTACCACACTGCGTGGAGTTTGAGTGCATAAGACCCCAAAGCCCACCCACACAGTGACACTCTTCCTCCAACAAGGGCGCACCCATCCCAGCAAGGCCACACCTCCTAATAGTGCCACTCCCTATGGCCAAGCATTCAAACATGAGTCTATGGGGCCAAATGTATTCAAACCACACTGACATAGGCCCATGCTATGTGTTTCTTCCTTTGAAATCTCTGTGATTTGCAAAGTCCTTAGCCTTTCTGTACCTCAGCTTCCTTACCTGTAAAGTGAGACCAGTGCCAGGGCTAACGAGCCCCAGTGCTGTTCTGAGGATACAATGAGAAAGCTCAGCAATGTACTTAAATCCAGAGCCTGGCACATAACAAAAGTCCAGTGAGGTTTAATGGTTCTTAATGGTCAGTGGGGCCACTTCCAGTAGGAACAGAGATAACTGGGGCACATCAAGAGACACCGAAGAGAATAAAGTAACAGAGATAATGGTGGCCTAATCAAAAAATGGTGTGAGGTTGACCAGAAGGTCCAGGCTGATGCTCTTGTATCCAGATGGGCATCTGGCTCAAGAATGGTGCTGTGGTTGATAGTGAACCAGGCACAGGTAGGGAGTCAGTGTGTGTGTGTGTGTGTGTGTGTGTGTGTGTGTGTGTGTGTGTGTGTTGAACTGTGATGGTGATTGCTTTTATTTTTGCTCTGTTGACTCTGAGAGTGGTTTTGAAGTTCCCACCAAGGCAGATCAAGTAGATGTTGGTTGAATATATTTTGAGAAATTTGGCTCAGGGGGAACTTTGAGGAGTAATTCATGGAATCCAAAAAAATGGACTGTGTTCCTGAGGATACATTTAGAAAGGAAGCCCTAGGGTTGAGCCCTGGAAAATATGGACACCTCATTTCATTTGTCACGTGCATTGTAGGTGCTCATTTAAGGCCAGTGCTGTATACTTCCATTACACTGAAAGTTCTGTGAAGGCAGTCACCATAGCCAACCTTCTCACCATTGCATCTTCAAAGAGGAACATGGAGATGATACATGACCCCATTCAATAAATATCTCCAGTTGAATCAATAAATGAAAGGCATGATATGAAGCAAGGATGGCAAGCCTAGCTTATAGGAAGAACATATTGAAGGTCCATGGAAGTCTGAACATGAAGATAATGAGGATCTAAAAATATACCTGGGGCTGGAGGGGTAGCAAAGCAGTTAAGAACCCTGGCTGCTCTTACAGAGGTCCTGGGTTCAGTTCCCAGCACTCACATGGCAGCTCACAACCATCTGTAACTCCAATTCCAAGGGTTCCTAGCCTCCAAAGCCACATATGCATGTGGTACACAGACACATGCACACAAAACACTCATATACTAAAATTTAGATAAATTAATTTTATAAAATAAATGTGCAGTCGTTGTCATAGAATTTATAAGAATGGACTATGTAAATAGGAATGAAAATTGGAAGAATTAACTCTAAGATGAACTTTAATAGAATTATCAAGTTATGGTTATTTGATGATGATAATGATGTTGATGTCATAAAATGAGACTTATGAAATGATAATACTAATTAAGTATGAGCAAGAGGCTGGGGTTATAGCTCAGTTGGAAGAGTGCTCACCTAGCATGCACAGGAATTGGGTACCATCCCCAGCATAACATACACTGGGGGTTGATGGCATGCTCAAGAGAACTCAGGATATGGTAGTAAGATAATCAGAAGTTCAGGGTCATCCTTGGCTACACAGTGTGTTCAACAATAGTCTGGGATACATGAGCTTGTGCCAATTAATAAATAAGTAAATAAACAAACAAACATCTACAGCTTCGAGTATACTCTTGTCTGGTAACACATTCCTTTTGGCCCCTGTCTACATTGAGAGCATCCTCACAAGACCAACATAGCCTGTATCCATTACTTTTCTATTGTTATGACAAAAAAACACCATGACTGAGGCAATTTAGAGAAGAGTTTATTTGGGCTAACATTTCTGGGTTTGAGTCCATAACAGTAGATCCAAAGTATGGCAACCGAAGCAGAAAGGGCTCACATACCTTGAGCCACACAACCAAGGGCAGACTAGAAAGATGAGTCCATACGCTCTCCAAGCCTGCCACCAGTGACGCATTTCCTCCAACAAGGCCCGCCCTCCAAGCCTCACCAGCCAGGGCCACCAACCAGGAAGCAAGCATTCACATGCCTGAAACTGTGGGCGGCATCTCATTCAAACAGCGCAGGGCACTGCCTGGGATAGTCCTTTGTACATATTTACCTACATGTTCATTGTACAGATACCCCTCTTAGCATGCTGGGACATAGACATTAAAGAAAGATGAGCAAGATTAACAAGCTTCAAAGTTGACTTCATACCCTGGATTTAGGCTCCATGGAAATTGTGAAAGTCACCGATAACCTCCTTGCTAAGTTCAGTAGTTAGCCCTGTGTCTGTGCTTGCTTGGCCTGTTGGTACCATTTTTGAAGTTGCCATTTATTCTGGCTTTTGTGAATCTTTCTCACTGTCTACTTTACCTTCTGCCTTGTTGACTATAGGCCTCCTTAGTCTTGTTCGGTGGCCCCATATTACCTCTAAACACTGAAGTGCCCCATAGTTCCACACTTGGATCTCTTCTGTCTACATTCCCTGGTGATCTCATCAAATTTCTGGCTTAAAATGCCACCTGTATGCTGAACTCATTTACGTTTTGATGGCAAGCCTGAGTGTTCTGCCCGGCTTTCTGGTCATATAAACAATTTCACACTGACATTTGCTTTAGGATGGCAATTTGGCATCTCAAAACATAGCACACATAAACCGCTTCCTCCTGCTCCCCTAGAAAAGCAGCTCTTCCCACACCCTTCCCATCCTACCGGGCGGCTTGGTCTATTTAGGGGCTCAAGTCAGTATCTTCCACTAACTGCTTCTTCTCAAGTCCACAGGTGAGCTGTCAAGACAGTTTTTTAACAGTGAATAGACTGGACTTCGGTGTTTTACTACACCCTTTTCAAGCGAGTCTCATCCTTTTCAAGCGAGTCAGCTTCCGGTAAGTACGTGAGAGAACAAGCTTAAGGAAAGAAAAGGTTCACTTTCGGCCCGTGGTCTCTTGGCCCCGATGCTTTGGGCCTGTGGAAGTCCAGCACACTATGGCAAAGCTGGCGGCTAAGGATGCCGGTTAGCCTTATGCTAATCGGGAAGCAAAGAAAGAGACAAGGGTCCGAGGACTCACTATTCCCTTTAAGGCATGCCCTCCAAGACGGAACTTTCTCTAATTGTATTCTTCCCCCTCAAAGTTTCAACAACTCCATGTAGTACCATCACAGGTTGGTGACCTGTCCTTTAGCATATAGGTCTTGATTCAAGATATAGATAGCAACTACCAACTTCATCCATGCCTTGGGTGTGTCTTGCTTGGAGGGATTTAGAAATGATAGCTAATATGCCTGCTTCCTCACCTTCTCTCCTCCCGACTTGGTTTAAACCAGAAGCTAAGTGTGTCTGTTGACTACCACTGCTCTCTCTTCTACTCAGGTCTTATCTATGTCTCACTCACAAGCACTGTCAAAAAACAGAAATGGCCTTCTCAACCCAGATCTTGGTCTCAATTTCTCTCTCCCTCCTTCTCCCTCCCCTCCCTCCCTTTCCCTCTCTCCCTCTCCCCTTTCCCTGTTCCCCCTCCTCCTCTCCCTCCCCCTCTCCCTTGCTCTCCCTCTCTCTCCTTCTCCCCTCCCCCCTCCATCCATCCCTACACACACACACACACACACACACACACACACACACACACACACACACGCATGCGCCACACAGCAGCCTCCTCCAGCCTTTAAAACTTGCCGGATACTTGTTTGTTCCTTCTAGCTGGAAGACCCCAGGCACTTCACACATTCAGAACTCTTTCACATTTTTTCTCTAGTTCTCTGCTCTAACATGGGATGGAGGAGAGGTACCTCAGGCTCCTGTGAGCCAGTCCCAGCACGTTGACAGTACACAACAGAGATAGAGTCATTTGTGTGAATCACTTTGGGATCTGTGCGGGTCTTAAGATCTATCTCCTCAAATCCTTAACACTTCTGATAACTCTGCAGTATCCACTGGGAGGCGGGTACCAGTTTCTGCTTTTCTTACTTTAGTCTGGTTTTTTTTTTTGGTTTTTCGAGACAGGGTTTCTCTGTATAGCCCTGGCTGTCCTGGAACGCACTTTGTAGACCAGGCTGGCCTCGAACTCAGAAATCCGCCTGCCCCTGCTTCCTGAGTGCTGGGATTAAAGGTTTTCTTACTTTAGTAGATCACTTTCCAGCAGAGCTCAGAGAAAGCACTGTGACCTCAGCCCTTGAGTATAGGATGTGGACCTGAAGGAACAAACATGAGGCAGTGTTAGTCAGTGAGCATCCTCCGTGCTCACTCTGGAAGGAGACTGACTGCAACCATGTACCTGCCCAGAAAGACAGACCTTACAGCCAGCTCTTCACCTCAGGAGTGGATCACAGGAACTTCTATTCAAATGCATCCTGTGATGACCATGATGTGATGGTTCATGCCTGTAATGCCCTTAATCCTAGCACCCAGGATGCTCAGATAAGAGGATCACCACATGTTTAAGGATATCCTGGGGTATATATTGAGTTCCTTGATAGCCTGGGCTACAGAGACCCTTTCTCAAAAAACCCAAACTCCAATGAGGAAAGGAAGGAAGGAAGGAGGGAGGGAGGGAGGGAGGGAGGGAGGAAGGGAGGGAGAGAGAGAGAGAGAGAGAGAGAGAGCCTGAGCAAGCCCAGGTGAATAAGATATAGTCTCTAGTTGAGAAGGAACAGACAGACTCATACATCTGAAGAGAAAGGAGAGAAAAACTTGATGAGACCACTTATCACAACCTACAACTGCAAGAGCTTATCGATCCGAGGTGACTGGTTTCTTTTTAAAGGCGTTAGGGAACATCTGTTGTTTGGAGACACTTCAAAGGTACTCTGAATAGGGATCGATATGTTCTCAGCCCCAAGCCTATCCGCCCGTACTCAAACGTGAATAAAGATTAAAGGGGATGCGAAAACCGGACTTTATGCTTGAAGTGTGCCAGCTCCAAGTCAGACTATGTTATATGAATTAGTTCCTATAATCTTCACATCTCTCAAATTAAATATTCTTGGTTAAGACAGTGAGGCTAAGTAAATCGACTCTGTTCTTTCTTACCTCTGAGCCTTCTACTATGCAGGCACAGGGAACAGGTTAGAGAAACTTGAGGGGCTGCCCACAGAGGAGGTGGTTGCAGACAAGTCTACTGAGTATTTTGTTCCACCCCAGCCTGCTTTTCTGGTTTTTGTTTTTGTTTTTGTTTTTATATTCATATCAAGACTTTTATCTCCTCTGCAAAGAGGATTGTGTGGGTCAACAGGGAGGTCTGGGCCTCATTATGAGGGGGCTTTACAATGCTACTTCCAGGCCTCACACACTACAAGAGCGCCATGAACTCGGGCACCGCACCTATGAGCTCTCCAGCTCCAGTTAAGTCTTTGGTGTTTGAACTGTACGGGAGCTGTGGAGGCTTGCTTCCTGGTTATGGTGCAGGTCCTGCGGCAGTCCCAGGAGCAGCTGGTTTAGGAGAGTAAGGTTGCTGTCTCTGTGAGGCAGAGGCAGGGGAGGGAGGTAGTTCCCTTTATATTCTATCACCAGCCTGCTTTTCAACTAATCCCCTCCCTTTCCCCTGCAAGGGCCTGTTTCCAAATGGAGACAGTTAGCGAATCCCTCCTTCAGCCACTAGAGGGCAGACGCGGAATAAAAAGTTACCCAGGTACCCAAGGTCCTGGCCCTGGCTTTGCTTTGGGCCATGGCTGGCGACAGTGTATATCTCCGGCCCCTTCTCAAGTCACAAATCCTTCCTGGAACCCTTCTGTTTCATCCTTAGCATAGCCCTGTCAATTTTATTTGTTTGTCTGTTTGTTTGTTTGTCTGTTTGTTTCTAAGCCATCTTAATCTTTCAAGGTTGCTTATCAAATACAGAGAGATTATTTTTATTTTTCCGCCCACGGCAATAGACTGCAGAGGCTTGCTGAATTTGGGGAAGGCATCTATTCCTGATGGCAAATTGAGTTCATGGGGAACGCAACACAAAGACAGAAAATGGCTTTGGGGGATCTGTCTTGCAGTCTCAATCCTTATTCTAAACAGCTGTTCAAGAACTATTAATGAAACTGACTAAAGGCCCTTGGTCACATACTACATACTGCGTGACTAGGATCAAGGTTTTCCTGAAAGGGTTAACCGGAGTTACTGTCGAATTTTAAACATGAAATGAAGCTAGAGATGTTAACTTCAAGCCCCGCTATTTTTTTTTTCAATAAAACCATGGGATGCTGGAGCAGGCTTTGATTTAATATCTGAACTCTTTCCACCACACCTTGCCACAACCACCAGATCTAAAACCAGGAGGAAAACCAAGCCAAAGTCAGGCTAGATATGTGGCTCCACCAGCAAAGCGCTTGCCAGACAAGCATGAGGGCTTAAATTTCATCCCCAGAACCTAAAGAAAAAGTTGGGCATTTTGGCACATGCTTTTAATCCCAGAACTGAGAAGACAGAGGCAGGAGGATTCCTGGAGTTCACTGGCCAGCTTAGTTTACTTGCGAGAACTCTAAGCCAGTGAGAGACCTTGTGATGGTTTGAATATGCTCGACCCAGGGAGTGGCAGGATGAGAAGGTGTGGCCTTGGTAGAGCAG
The DNA here is from genome assembly GCA_902729485.2 of Mus minutoides. NCBI lineage: Eukaryota > Metazoa > Chordata > Mammalia > Rodentia > Muridae > Mus > Mus minutoides. The sequence continues at coordinate 1,140,365 of LR749638.1, read as the reverse complement.
GTGTGGCACTGTGGGCATGGGCTCTAAGACCTTCATCCTAGGTGCCTGGAAGCCAGTATTCTGCTAGCAGCCTTCAGATGAAGATGTAGAACTCTCAGCTCCTCCTGCACCATGCCTGCCCAGATGCTGCCTCTATCCCACCTTGATGATAATGGACTGAATCTCTGAACCCATAAGCCAGCCCCAATTAAATGTTGTACTTAGAAGAGTTGCCTTGGTCATGGTGTCTGTTCACAGAAGTAAAACCCTAAGATTGACCCTGTTTCAAAAAAAAAAAAAAATGGATAGAGCCTCCCAGGCCTCCACATGCTTGCCAACACATACTACATGCATGCAAACTGCTCTCATACATCCATGTGCATGCATATACACAAAACTAAAGGCAAAAGAGATGTCACCTCACAATCAGATTCTGAGGTGAAAAAAAATGCCCTCAGCTCACCAAGTTTGCAGAGTTTGAGCAACTTATGAATGACAAAGTGTTGGAAGAATACTGGTCTAAAACCTCTTGTCCTTAGAATTCTACAGCCCTGGGGCCAAACTCACACCATCCACATTTCCAGACCAGCTCCCCACAACCCCAAGGCTCCACTTCCCAATAAAAGGTGTTCTCACAGAAAGGGAGTCATTTCCTCTTATCCCTTCAACACCATCTAGCAGACAGTAATTCTGTGTCATTCAGTGGGCACTTAATAGGCACATTTTATGAACAAGAATTGTTCTACAGGCAAGGCTTCAAAGGAAAAGAAAACCCAGGCCCATGTCTTTGTGAAATTAAATAATCTACTAGAATCCTAGTAGAATCAGAACAAGACCAGAAAAATCCCAGTAGGTGATGTGGCGGGTTGTACCTTATCCTGACTATACAATCCCATAAGGTCTCCAGACAACGCAGAGAAAAGTATTCAAATTAGGAGGATCAAGGGAACCTTTGCAAAGGAGCTGGGATTTAAGCAGCCTTTGAGAGATCAAAGGAATGGCCATAAGACAGAAGAATATATATACATACCTGCTGGGAACATCTGTAGTTTTGTGGAACTGACCAGTGTGGATGGGGGATGGAGGGCAGGGAAGTGGGAACCTGTAAAGGGTAGTGGTAGGCACACACGTGGTTTCCTGTAATGCCAAAAAAGGAGTGGATGCCCTTGTCTTCTCAAAGAGAACAGTCTGTTCTGACACACCAGGCGTTGAGTACCATTTAAGACGTAACTTCCCTCTGGGTAAACTTAAAGTAGAACCTCCTGGACCTGAGAGATTTACTTCATGGATGTCTGCTGGGAATATCTCTTGATGTCCCTCATCCGGGTTCATTAAACTCTTTTTCTTGTGCTGCATAAAACAGCCACCCACCTTCTAAAACCTTGACTAATGTTTCCCAGAAGAGAACTAGTCATTTCACATGCTGTAACTAAATATATCATCACCCCTGGCCTGTCTTTCAGAGCTCACCTCCTACTCCACCCCCCCTCCCCACAGCCCCAAAGACTGCAGATCTCCCATCCTCCACCCTCGTCAGATATCTTGGTATATTCTTCGTGTCAAACGGTACTTGTCAAAAATTGAACCCTTTTTATCCAATGTGGCTGCTCACTGCCTCTGGTTTTACAGGAAGGAAAATCCACAGCTGCCATTTGCCAGGAAACAAATCTCAGAAACATCTCCAAGTTCCAGCAGATGATAACTTTATGATGGAAAAATACATGACCAAAAAACAAACAAACAAACAAACAAAAAAAGAGGTCACAAAACCTTTTTTTTTATCAGTAGCCCAGGAGCTCCAGGGAAAGATTCATTGGTGTCCTCCTTTGCTAGTGATGATGAGATGACAACACGTCAAACGACATAGAATTTCCCTGCTCTCTATTGTTGTGAAGAGCCCCTATGGCCAAGGCAACCTACAGAAGTGTTTACTGGGACTCACAGTTCTAGAGGGTTAGAGGTCATGGCCATCATGACAGGGAGCATGGTGGCCGGGAGGCATGGCTGGTGTAGCAGCTGAACACTTACGTCCTTATCTACAAATAGGAGGCAGAGAGCTAACTGGAAATGACATGGGACACACCCACCTCCTCCAACAAGGCCACAGCCCCTAATTCTTCCTAACTGGACCAACAAATGGGAGAACCAAGTATTCAAACATATGTGCCTAAGGAGGCCATTCTCATTCCAACCACCATATTCAGGGTCTCAACGTTTCAAGAAGATGCTCACTGATTGTGCTCCACAATGATACATCCAGTTTTCTCAAGGCTACAGATGCTGAGGAGACTCAGCCACACTCGCTAGGGATCTGTTCCCATAGGATGTTTTGTGAAGTTTCTGTCACAGCTAGAAGGAGGCTTGGCTAGAACTCAACTGACTTTTTAAGCCTACCCAGGCTTAAAATAACCTGCACCCTTCTAGAAGCCTAAAAATTGAGATATAGGCTGAATTTTGTCACCCCCCAAAACTTACACATTGAAGTCCTAAGATGTAATAATACCTGAGAATATGACTTCATTCAGAGAGAGGACTGCAAAGAGATGACCTCAGTAAAATGAGATGATCAGGAAGGATCACATGTAATGTAGCCGGTGTCTTTATAAAGGAAACTCATTCAGGGTCCAGGGAGAAGGCTGACTAGTTCTGAGTTTTTTTTGTCACTCTCTTTTCTCCCTGCACTGTAGACAGCTCTCCCCTGGGGACACTGGGCATCAAGGAGCAACTCACTTTCTCTTATCTCTATTAGATGAGAGTCAAGCTGTATGGTATTCAGCACACACTTCGGAAACTCAATAACTATGTCCAGAAACAGTAACTATTGACAATCCATCATTATAGCCTCCGTTGTCCTCTCTACACTGAAGACATGAAGGCTTTGATCCTCCACACTTCTTATCTTTTTCTCATAAAAACTCATTTCCCCATCTTGCCCTGAAAAGCCTTGCCCCAGAGGTTGTATTCCAGCTGTGTGCACCCCCCTGGACTCCATAGACCTGTCAGAATCTCCTCTGCTTCTGCATACTGAGCCTTCTCCTTGATCTCTAGTTTTGACCCTTTTCACTTCCCTCCTTTCCTTTGCTATCCAGAGTCTGTATTTTAGCATCCTCATCCCACCAATTCCTATGCCCTGGCCTACCCACTGCACGGACCACACCCTTGCATGACATCACCTCCACTTTCTCAGTGCCAGCACTGGAGTAGGCAAGCCCTGGGTATTTCTGTGCAGACTTTTCTGATGTTTTCGTTCTGAGATGCTGCTCAAATTAGAAGATGTTTACAGAACATCTGGTCTGATCAAATGTCTAATTATTACAGCAACAACACTAACGTCCCTGCACCCTTCTAGAAGCCTAAAGTTTTGGCTGGAAGCCTATAGAAGATATTGGGAAGAATGTCAGCTTTTCCTGTGGATGAAAAGTACCAGCAGGGGAATTAACATATCTCTCAGAGGTCTGATTATGATCTGTGTTCCTGGTCTTTGATGTGGAATTGTGACACAGAATAGAGACCCGAGTATCCAGCCTGCCTCTTGCCCTGTGGGTTTCAGATTCAAGACTTGCCACTTCAGCTCTTGTCTGAGTTCCCAGCCGCCTGCCTGGCAGATGTCAGACTTGCCACTCCATAATCATGTGCACCAATTTCTTAAAACAAGCCCAGTAATCAGGGTCTGTCTTGGAGGACTCTGATTGCATTTATCTTGAGGCGTGCCTTCAAGCAGGGTGGCCCCTTCATTTGCAGAAACATTTGTCTATGGCTGGTTGTTTTCCGCCTAGGGAAGTCAGGCGATGCAATCGACCCAGCATCCAGAGTTCTAGGAGAACTTGAAGTGTTCTTTCACAATATAAACGCATACCATCTTCAGATCATTTTTGGGAATGTAATAAGAATGGGAGAAATGCTCACAATGTAATAGCAGATGCAGAGTCTATAAACCCTCAGTGCCTCATGCCAGGTACCCTGGGATTGCTGTTCAGATTAATTTTAAACTTCCTTTCCGTGAGGTATGTGTTGAATATTAAATTTTGTTCTAAGTTTAAAAACAAAACTGGTGGAAAACATGAACATTGCAGTGCCACCAGAGAGAAGACCCAGCAAGGTTGAAGCAAGTTAAAAAAAAAAAAACCCAGGAACCAGCCAGGGTCTACCTGTCCCAGGACATGTGACCATGACACTCCACTAGGAGGACCATGACAACCAGTCACCTGAAATCTTCACCTATGCAAATAAAGCATCCCTAATATCTCAGAGTCAGCCAATGGGAAGCATCTACCCCTGAATGCCACCCATCCCCAAAATGTTAAGGTCCCTCTCAACCCAATGAATAAAGTGCACAAGATATCCCACCAAGAATCGTCTGAGGGTGCCTGACGTATTGAGCTGTAACATTCCAGGGAACAGTTTTCTTTCCCAAAGCATTCATCACTGGACCTCGGCTTCGCCTAGTGGCTCCAGCTATGGCTTCTAGAGACTTGCTGTGTCTCATCACTGCTGGGGCTGTGACTAGAGCAGAAGAGACATGGCCACTTGCCCTTGGAGAGCAGCAGCACTTTGGCCGGTCCAGCTAGGTCAGAGCCCCTCAGAATCTATCATCCTGGCTGGACTAAGGATCCTGGGACTGTGCTCTGCCTCCCCTGAACAGCCTGCTGGCTGCACTCTGGTGTATAATCTGACCACTGGTGCCAAGACGTGGGGCACAAACAGCTGATACGCCACAACTGATACCAAGGGAATTCAATGAGACCTCTGATTTGACGGGAGGTGAAAGCTCTCCGACGCTGAAGAGAGACAAGCATCCTGTCCTCTTGTTTGGTTCTCATTCTGTGTCATTGCACGGATTTGGAAAAGCTAGAGAGACAACTGATGCCTTCTGGCCAGAGCTACTCTCTGGTGTGGGCTGAAGGTCCCTTTAGCCACTGCCTAAAATCTGACAGCCCATAATGGGCGTTGGCAGAGACCTTCTATCTAACTTCCCCTTCAAACAAAAACCCCTGGTAACGCAGCTGCCACTAAGTGTCAGTAGGACAGCAGGCAGCCCTTAAATCTGTGGAAGGTTTAGCATTTTGGATCTCTGTGGAAACCCCACCCCCCACGTGCATAGGCCAAGGGAGTATCCCCACTGGACCAGGTATTTCCTTTCTGTCATGAGCAACTCATCATCACATTAAACAAACAAACAAACAAACAAACAAACCAGGTTAGGAAAATACTTGCCCTATTAAAATCCCATGGAATAAAAATTGCCAAAAACAGCCGGGCAGTGGTGGCTCACACCTTTAATTCCAGCACTTGGGAGGCAGAGACAGGTGGATTTCTGAGTTCGAGGCCAGCCTGGTCTACAGAGTGAGTTCCAGGACAGCCAGGGCTACACAAAGAAACCCTGTCTCGAAAAACAAAAAAAAAAAAACAAACAAAACAAAACAAAAAAAAATTGCCCAATACTAAGCCTCCTTGTTTTGGGAAGAAGTCTTTCATATATCGACATACATGGTCAATGGTAATATTTACCATATTTACAGTATTGACTCATGGACCCGAGTAGCTTCCCTCACTCCAAGCAGGAACACCCAAGAAGGAAAAAAACCCTCCCCTGATTTTTTGCTGATGTTAGCTACAATCAGGCAGTGAATAGGACCGTCTAAAATAGGACAGGCTGATAACACCACAGCCCCCTTGCCTCCTCGGTCGAAGAATCCAAAGATCAAAGTCCTAAAAACCACCCTATTTCAGAGCTCACAGCCCTTACCCAATCACTACCCACCCATACTTCTTTATAATCCCCCAGAGGAAGCACTCAACAAGCCCTTGGCCCCACCTGCCTCCCCTCCCCTCACCCAACTACCAGACCCTCTACAGGGCTGCATTAGAAAAACAAACGAGTTCCCGCTGGCCCCTCCTCCTACTCCACCCCCTTCCTTCCCGCCAAATCGGGGAGAGAGATATCTTTTCCTCTCGGATCCCCAAGCCAAAAGAGCCAAAAATCTACCAAAAGCATAGACAAAACCCCACAAATCTAACTTCAAAGCTTTCCCCACCCCCCAGCCCCCAATCCTCCACCATGCAACAGCTTTGTGATGCTCGCGATTCTGTTGCAAAAACAAACTCCGCCTCCCATTCTTCTCAGGACTCCAAGAAGAAGCCAGAATCCCAAACACCCAAGCATTCTCTGTTAATATAAATCCCACTCGTAATTAGCCACCTAACTGGCAAGCCTCAGCCTTAAAAGAACTCAGACGATTCTCAGTGAAATAACTCATGCACTTTATTCCTTGTGGATAGGGACCTTGTAAACATTTTGGGGTAGATGCTTCCCATTGGCTTGCTCTGAGACGTTAGGGATGCTTTATTTGCATAACTGAGGACTTCAGACGGGATGGTGTCTTGTTGTGGTCACATGTTCAGGGACAGGTAGATTCTGGCTGGGAGCTGAACTAACATCTACAGTAGTTAATTATGAGAATTGCTGGTTTTTTTGTTTATATATTTTTAACTTGCTTTAACCTTGCCAGGTCTTCTGTCTGATGACACAGTCCACTTGCCCCATACATTGCCATAATGGGAGTGCACCGGATGGCTTTTTGTCAACTGGAAACTCACTAGACTCATCCGAGAACGGGAACCTCAACTGAGAAAAAGCTTCCATCAAACCGGCCCAAAGGCAAATCTGTGGGCAGTTTGTGATTGGTGTTTGACATCGAAGGGCCCAGCCCATTGTGGGTGGTGCTACTCCCAGGCAGGTAGACCTGGATTGTGTAAAAAAGCAGGCGGAGCAAGCCAGTAAGCAGGGTTCCTCAATGGTCTGGGCTTCAGTTCCTGCTTCCCGGTTACTGCTTGAGTCCCCCCACCCCACCCCCACCCCCGCCCTCGCATCAAGGTTGAACTATAAACTTAAGACGAAATAAGCCCTCTCCTCCCCAAGTTGCTTTTGATTGTGGTCTTTATCACAGCAACAGAAAGAACTGACTAGCACAGGGAACAAGGCTCAGCTACCTGGTAGAACCAAGCACAAAGGTATCAAAAATCAGGTCCAGACGATAGAACAGGGCATAGCGGAGGGGGGGGGGGGAGGCACCGGAGCGAGCGGGGTCAACAGGAGCGAGCGGGCGGACCTGAGCGAGTGGGTCAGACCAGAGCGAGCAGGGTTGACCGGAACGAGGGAAAAATAAATAAATAAATCTCTCTTTTTAAAAAAAAAAAGAAAGAAAAGAATGGTACACATGAGGCTGTAACCCAGGACTACAGCACCATCACCCCATGACCCCTGGCTGGAAATACCCTCAAATAAGATGAAGGTTGAAGCCAGCAGTGACTGATCCAGAAGAAAAAGCCAAGAATCGGCTCTTCAGAGGTGTTGAACCCTCTGAGAACAAAGAACGTAGTCACCACTTCTCAGATTTATTCTCTTTAAAGAGAGATGTCTGTACGTGAAATTGAAATGTGCTGAACCTGAAGACAGACCTTCAGAAGTTGAGAATAGTATTGAGAAATACATTTAAACTTTTGAGAAACTTTACCAACCAAATGCTATACAAGGGAAGAAAGATTTCTTGGAGGGAGGAGGGGCTTTTCAACAAGCCATGTAAAGGCCTTATAAGATCTTCAGAAACAGGCACCCTGGAAATTTCAGTTATTTTCATCCCTTCTATTGAAAAGGCAATTTCTCTCTTCTTATATCGAAGGCTTTGATGTATGTTCAGTAGCTTCAGGGTGAATCCAAACGCAGCATTCAGAGCAAGTGAGAAAAAAAAATCACACCGTGTGGAGATTGCAAGTTTCCTCCAGGAAATCTTTTCAAAATAAGCAGTGAGACCGCTCAGGGCTCCTGTGAACTCTCGGAGCCTCTTTCCTGGGATCGCCTGCCTACTGTGGGCCTCTGAAGTCTTAGATTGCAGAAGAGGAAGAGAACAAGCAGGCCTGGAAGTGCCTGTGAGTCACTGTGACAGAACGCATAGATGGTCTCAGGGTTAAGTCGGTGATTGTGTCTACAAGACCGTCTTGATTGAGCTTAATGGATGGACCAGTTCTTCCTCTTGGACTGGGGGGAAACCTAAGCAGGTCTGGTGACCAACATAGTAGCATATAGTAAGCTACGTGATCATGAAATACGAGCAACGGAGTTTGAGACTTTCTTGCTGTGTTCTTTATTCTAGTTGGCTTTCTGTAGAGGTGATAAAGACCATGACCAGAAGCGACTTGGGGAGGAAAGGATGTATTTTATCTTTCAGTCTGATTCAATCTGATAAGTGGTGACTCGTTCTTCGTTCTCAGAGTGTATAGTCCATCACTGAGGGACATGGGGGTAGGAATTCAAGATAGGAACTGAAGCACAGACCATAGAGGAGCGCTGTTGCTTACTGGCTTGCCCTCCCTAAAAGAGAGGAGGAAAGGGTCACAGCAGATTTTTTGGTAAAAAGATAGGACGACATTAAGAATCGAAAGTACCACAAAGGGGAAGCTAACGGAGAGGCACAGACCAACCACACTGTTCACATCTATTGGCTTCTTTCAGGTCCAACCCTGATGTGAGATCCCACCAGAATTTTGTGGGTTTTTTTTTTTCATCACTAAATGCTTTTGGTGCAAACTATGCAGCGAACTGATTCGTCACTTTTATTTACAATTGTACATTAGTTGTCCAAGTAATAGTTTCATTAAGATGCATTTACCCTTTCAAACACTCTCCTTACCCCACTTCCCTCTCCCTCTTCCACACCCTTAAGTATCTCCCTTCTATTTTCACGCCTCCTTTAGGCTTCCACGTGCGAGAGAAAGCATGCAGCATTTGTCTTGATGGATCTGGTTTATTTTGGTTAACATGGTGATCTGTGCGTTTCTGTTCACGCCCCTGCAATCACATGCTTTTGCTCTTACTAACAGTTGGGTATTATGCCATTCAATCCACACCACATTACCTGCTTGGCAGTCGATGGGTGCTGTGCAATTCTGTGACTCGACCACTGTGAGTATTGGAGCAGTAAACATAGGTGTGCCTTTTATGGTCTTTACTGTACTTCACAAGCAGTTGAGCTTTAAAATGCCTCAAATATCCAACTACTCATTTATTAACAGCAGCACATACCATGCTTATTTTAAACATCCAATACCACAGTTTGTAGGTATCATCCCACAATAACCCTTAAAGACAGAGGCTGTAAGTAGTTGCCCAGTCATAGCACATGACTATAGCGCCAGTATTCAAGAGGCTGAAGCAAGACAGCGTAGGGAATGATTTAGTAGCCTGGGATTCCACTTGGTTTGGACTATGCACATATCCCTCTCCTAAAAACTGCACCTAGCAACCTGTTTACAACATAGTCCCCACTTGCACCAAGCAGTGTGAACCTCACTTTGAACAATGAAGTAAGTTTCTCTTCCCCTCAATAGCCATCAAATGTAAATTCTATTCAATCAGCTGTATTCAAGTAGGAGACTGGAGGGACAAATCTGAACTGGTTTTAGATGAATGTACAATAGGCAAAGTGTATCCTCTAAGTGAACTTTTGGGGGAATTCCCTTTTACCATCTTATTCTTTATATACAATTGTGAGTATATGTGTGTGTGTGTGTGTGTGTGTGTGTGTGTGTGTGTGTGTGTGTGTGTGTGTTTGTGTGTGTGTGTGTGAATAAAGTCAAGTGCATCATGGGAAGAGTTGTGCAGTGAGCAAAGACCTAGCTCAATCTCATCAAAACAGAACAAATCAAGCAATGCCACCCCTGGTAGCTAATCTCCCTTCTCCTTATGACTCTATAGGAAGACAACCCAGGCAATAACATGGGCCCTATTCTATATCTTCACACGTGACTCCTGTCGTGCTTGACAGTGTATCTGACCCTTTCTATCATTTTGCTTTGAACAGAGCCATCTTGCAACTTTTGTAAATGTATGTGAGCCTTTAATTCCTTGAATAAGAGGCAAAGAACCTCAAAATACCTCCAGCCCAGGCCTGACCACTAGTAACAGGAGAACCACAAGTTTGAGGACAGCCTGGGCTACACAGGGGGAGAGCCTGTGTCAAGAAACAAAGATAATCCCTCAAATGTGGAGAATTGCTTCTATCTCCTTTGCAGATGAGAAAATGGAGTCGTGGAATAAAAAAACAATCAGAATGCTCAAGTCACTCAAGGCCATAATGACGCTGAAGCTGTCACATAACATTGCAATTTACTTTTTAAGTATTTTAAGTTATTAAGTATTTAAGTATTTTATGTGGATGGGTGTTCTGTCTGCATGAATGTCTGTGTATCGTGTGTGTGTGTGTGTGTGTGTGTGTGTGTGTGTGTGTGTGTGTGTATGTGTGTGTGTGTGTGTGTGTGCAGTGCCTGTGGAAGCCAGAAGGTGTTGAATACCCTAGGACCCTAGGACTGAGGTTACAGGCAGTTGTGAGCCACTGTGTGGGGGCTGGGAATCTGAACCCAGGTCCTCTACAAACAGTGCTCCTAACTGCTGAGCCATTGCTTCAGCTCCTATTTATTTTAAATTATGGTGTGTGTATGTGTATGAGAGAGAGAGAGAGAGAGAGAGAGAGAGAGACAGAGACAGAGACAGAGAGACAGAGAGAGAGAGAGAGAGAGAGAGAGAGAGAGTAGGTGCATGCAGGTACACACGGAGACCTGAGGAGGACATCAGGGTCCCTGGAGCTGAGTTACACTCAGTTTCTAGCTGTGGGTGCAGGGAACTGGACTCAAGTCCTCTGGAAGAGCAATAAGTGCTCTTAACCACGGAGCCAGCCCTCCAGCCCTCCAGCCCTCCAGCCCTCCAGCCCTCCAGCCCTCCAGCCCTCCAGCCCTCCAGCCCTCCAGCCCTCCAGCCCTCCAGCCCTCCAGCCCTCCAGCCCTCCAGCCCTCCAGCCCTCCAGCCCTCCAGCCCTCCAGCCCCCCAGCCCTCCAGCCCTCCAGCCCTCCAGCCCACAGCTTATATTTTTTAATTGATCATCTATCAAGGATTAGTAAGAGTGCCTGTGACTATTTGCCCATAGATTACAGGATGTATAAAGTGATTTTTAAAATCAAATTCAGTATTTTCTACTTTCCCAAGCCATACATACATGATTTTTGTAGCCATTTATACTGAAAATCTGTAAAATGGTGAAAACAGTTTACTGGCAGAGAAGAGTTGGCACTGGGACACCCCATACAGATACCACTCAGTATCCACAGGGCAGGGGAGCTGGTGACACCATCTATGGATACCCAAATCCATGAGTACTCAAGTACCATATATAGCACAGCCTATGTGTGTGCATAACCTATGTGCACATAACTTTCTGTGTGCTTTAAGCCATTTCTAGGTCACTTCTAATAGATGCTGGATGCAATGTGAAATTCTAAGTGGCTACTTGCTATGTGCTGTTTAAAGAATAATGAAGGGCTGGTGAGATGGCTGAGCGGGTTAGAGCACCCGACTGCTCTTCCGAAGGTGATGAGTTCAAATCCCAGCAACCACATGGTGGCTTACAACCACCCGTAACAAGATCTGACGCCCTCCTCTGGTGTGTCTGAAGTCAGCTACAGTGTACTTATGAAGAATAATAAGAAATGAATCCTTGGACCAGAGAGACCAACCGGAGCAAGCGAGGCAGTCCGGAGCAAGTGGAGCCGAACAGGGACGGCCAGAGCAAGCGGGGACAGCCGGAGCTAGCGGGGCCAGAGCGAGTGGGGCCGAACGGGGGCGGCCGGAATGAGCGGGGCCAACCGGAGCAAGCGGAGCCGATCAGAGCGAGCAGGGCCGACTGGAGCGAATGAGCGGGGCCGGCTGGAACAAGCCGGGGCCATACGGGGGCAGCCGGGAGCGAGTGGGGCTGGCCTGAGCTAGCTGAGCCGGCGGGAGCGAGCGGGGTCGAGCGGAACAAGGGGGAAAAAAAGGAATAATGAAAAAAATCTATACATGGTGAGTACAGATGCAACATTTTTTCAAATGCTTATGATGTACAATAATAGATTAAATCCTTGGGCACAGGACCTGAGAATCCTGGCTGGTCTTATCCATCCCAGAGACAAAAGCCTGAATCAACAACTGGAGGAAGCAGATGGTTCAGCGCTGGGTTTTTGGGCTGGAGGCATAGCTTGCTTCAGACTTCCTGTTATGACAACCGAGGGTTTCACAAAGCCTCCACTCCGAGTCTCCTCAGTCTCTAGGAAACAAATACCAGAAAAGAGGCCTCTTGGTGCCAATCGTCAGATCTAGGTTGCCATGGATCGATCACCTTAGGCTGAAAAGCCTGGTGAGGGTAGCAACGGTCCAAGTACGAATTACTTCGCAGCAGTGGTTTCTACAGTTCCACCGTAAGAGTATTTTATTACAAACATGGATTCTAGATAAGCATTCATTTCTTGGGAGGAAGAGTCAGGTTATTCAAAGAAGCAGTTATCACAGAAACAACTTCTTAGAGAGCAGAAAGGTTCGATGCAAGCTCCTAGCCCTGTGACTCTCATAACATGCTCTGCTCAGTTGGAATGATGCTGCCCTTCACTAGAAAGGTGACTGAGGCTGGCCCTGAGCTCATGTCCCCAACTATCATAGGTGGACTCGGCTCTCAAATATAAGATTTTATGTTCTTAATCTCCCTCTGTTCCCATCCTATTGCTAATCCTTATCCTCTGTTTCCTGTACCCCAGCTTGGATTTTCTAGCCCACTGCATCCTGAGACCTCATCCGTGAACATGCTACAGGATGCTATACAGCCCCATAGTTTCAGTACCAGCTTTGAGCTGAAAGAGTAGGTACAGAGATGTGGCTGAGTGTGGATTTGGAAGTCACTAAAATATCAATCTAATTTTGCAGATCAGAACCTCTAGATCCACCCATTCTCCTGGGCTTCCATCAGAGGGACACTGATGGGGCAGTGTCATGGGTCAGTTTTGCATCCTTCCACACATGTGCATTGTCCAAACTCTCTATCCTGTTCTCACAACACCAGACCCACGTATGGGCTTCTTGGGTTTGTGCAGCCACGGTTTTCTGCTTGGTGCTGTGGAAATGATCCTCGGGAAAGATTTAACAGCAGCATCCTCTCTGGTACATGGAGAGGTCAATCCTTGCTGGAGAGAGCTCTGGACTTCCCAGTGGTTAGCAGTGCTCTCTCATTAGCAGCTGCCATGGCTACCTCTGATACTCGAGACCAGTCCAGCTTGTCCCCAGCCTCCTTAGCTGCAATTTCTGCTGCAGCTCCCTTGCCTCCTGCCTCTTTGAGCTTTGCTGTCAGGGACAAGGCACAGGTGCCAGGTGATCTTTCAGTGCCCATCTCACGGGCTTTACGAGCAGATAGATAAAAAAGCCTCTGGCTCCTGCCCCTTGCTCCAATGTTGGAAGGGGATGATGTTGACCAATGAAGAAGAAGAGGCAGAATAGAGTCAGGGGATAAGGGCTTCCCTCTTGTTTCTTAAGAGATGGTGTCAAGACTCAGTGTTCTTCTGCCTGTCCTCTCTGGAGGTGCCCCATGCTCCCAAGTACCCTACGCGCATCCTGATCACATAGGGACAGTTGGTTAGCACATCCTGTGACTTGGCTGCTGCCTCCTCTGCCCCACTCACCTGCTTCTCTCACGTGTATTTCTCTACATTGTCCACCTTGACAGTGATTTGCTCAAACAATTTGACATATGCTCTATTTCTAGAGAAATGAGACTAACAAAACTATCCGTTCAAATACAAGAGAAGTTAAGGGATGTTTTCTCCATTGTTGCCAGAGTCAGCGATTTGTAAAGTGACTAGCACTTACTGTGTCTTTAAATCCTCATAGCTGACTAGGCGATAGGCACTATTTAATACTTCAAGAAGGCGAAGCTCAAGGAAACTCAAATCACTGGTTCAGGATGCTACAGCAAGGGGCCAGCAAGATGGTTCAGCGGATGACGATGCTGCTGCCAATCCAGAGACCTGAGTACAACCCCTGACATCCACAGGATGGCCAGAGCAAACTCCTGCAAGTTGTCCTCTGACACACACACACACACACACACACACACACACACACACACACCTTGCTTCAAAGGAATGTTTCTTGTTCTCTTCGGCATCAACCCGTGGGGCTTAAAGCATCCATGAGGGCTCCACATGATTCAATTTTCAGAAACGTTGGGGTGACCCATAAGGAACATTAAAAATAATCCAAGCAGAACCTGATAAGAACCTCTTAAAAGGCAGGAAGAACAATGAGCCGGAGCAGGTGGCTAATCCGCCCTCTTTGGTGCCACTGATGCTTCTCTCTCTTTCTATGGTCACATTGCACAGTCAACTGGAAGTCAGCATAAAGAAGACAGAGAAACCCAAGCTGGTGGGGCAGCTGGGGTGATCTTGGCTGAGATCACTTGACCACTGGACCTCTGCTTACCCGCAGCATCTAGATCCCTCTGTCCTCCCCATAAAGATCTTTTGGAACATAAAAACTTAACTCTGAGCTAGAAAATTAATTTTGAAAGGAAGTAAAAGATCCTGCCTGCCAGGTGCTGACATGGGCAAGTGCTCCCTGTATCACACAGGGTGTGACTGGCAGGGTTTTAGGAGACTCCACAGGCTTGGACCAAAATCCACTTTGGAAACCTGGAGGCTGAGTTCAGACTCTGTCATCCTGTCATCTCATGCCCAACACCCTCCATCCCATCCTGTCCCAGCCCGTCCCATGTCCCACCCTGCCCCAGTTTGGATGTCACCCCTCCTGGTCCTGGATTATGCAGCACAGCTTTTCACTTTGTGCCATTCTGTGAGGGAGACCTGTTCACACAATGAGAAGATCCGACTGTTTGTGGGGTGAGTCATCTTCCGTTGGCACAACATCAAAGATAAAGCGGTAAAAGAGTCCTTCCTATCATTATTAACCCAGATGTACACAGCTATAAATTCAGGTGGGTTTGTGAATTTATGGGGAAAGTGGGACTACTTTACCACCTGCCGTGGGGCTTGAGAAATATCCCAGAAGCCTCCAGGGACTGGAGGTGCCGCTTCTGGTCTGGTCCTGTGAGCATCTTTGCCAGAACAGATTGCACTCTGGGATACCTCTCCCTTCTCATGCACTGTTTAACTGCATAGCTGCCAAACACACCACCGCTGCCCCACAGGGAATCTCTTGAAATATGGAATTCTCTCGTATTCTGATGTACCTTCCTCCTGAGAGCTTAATACAAGACTACTTGACTGGTCTTGACAGGAACTCACCAGGAAGCAAGGTGAACAGTATTGTCCTCATCCAAGTCCTATCCCTGATGTTGGCCCATGGTACTACATTTTGAGGACCAAGGACTCAAAAGATAAGTTAGCTTTCCTTGTGAACATTTTGAAGATCACTTGGACCCTATGAATGCCTTCCCCTTGCAAATTTCTTGACATTTTTCTGAATAACTTCATGCAGATTATTAGTTGGATAGGGCTGAAGTTAGAGACAGTGAGGGAATTATATTTTTGCTCTTCTCGTGAGCAACATTGTTTTAACTGTTAGCCCCAACACACACACACACACACACAGTCCTAATGGCTTTCTCTCAAAATTATATACAAGAATGGGCTTTTCCAGCACTGCTTGGCTAAATCCACTTATCCCTGAGACCATCGGCCTCATTTCAATTGGTCTCAAGTTGGCTATTTTCCATAGCATAGTTGCCATGACTGGATGGGATAACATTTAAATGTTACAGCACAGAAATGGAAGCTCTGTAATTGTATATTTAAATCCCATATTTGATGGAACAGAATTGCTTGTTATTCTGCCCTTGTTTTGTGGTTTTCATTTTCTGCTTGGGAAATTCAATCATTTTAATGTCTGACGATACTATTGTGAAGTATGTGGCTGGCCCACAGCATGCTCAACCATCTAGAACAGATGGAGTATAGAGGTTTGTGCTTTTCTGTATGCTTTAGGGATGCTTCACGTGTATATGCTTTTATGCAGGAGTCAGAGATGTGTGCTATGTAGAAAAAAAAGTCCTATTTGGGAAAAAATATAAACATATATAAAAACTATACCAACCTATGGTGTCCTGCCCCGCAGGACCTAGTTATTCCGTGGGAGCGAGGAGGACCTATGTCTGAAAGAAAGAAATGGGCAGGGAGAAGCAGCGAGACCATGCGTTGGGAGGCTTTTGTCACGGTCTGATTTTACTAAGGCACAATACCCAGTTATATACATACAGCAAAAAGAGCGGGAAAAGGGGAACTGAGGAGGGAGAACAAAGACTTCAAAGTGAAGGACATATGGGAGGGTGTAAATGGCAGGCTTGGGACATCCTGTGATTCATTTCAGAGTCCTGGCGCCTGCATATCTCAGAATACTGGTTCTTCCTTAAGAGCCCTAGGTGTCAATTCAGGGCAAAAAGACCATCCGGTTCTGAGGAGCAGCCTTGTGTGAAAGAGGAAGGTGACTCAGCTCCCAACAAATGGTTAATTTGCTCTCAGGTGAGAGCTGTTAAAGGCCTGGTTTACCTCAGCCTGGTTTCCCACACTATGGGACTTACTCCTTAAAATTGTTTTGGAAAATAATGTACCTACATCAAATCTTTACCACCTACATTTTAGTAACCCTATAATTATAAGATATTTATCATATAACATTTTTCTAGACTAATATCCTTAACTTCAGGGTATTATGATCTTAGGAGGCATTCATCATATCATGTTAGTTAAAGCCTATGTGTGTGTGTGTGTGTTTATATGTGTGTGTGTGTGTGTATATGTATATATGTGTGTGTCTATGTGTGTATATATACATATATATATATATACACACATATAAACACATATACATATGTGTATGTGTGTGTGTGTGTGTATTTGAATAAGAATGCCCCCATAGATTCATGTATTTGAATGTTTGGCACTGGTAGGAGGTATGACCTTGTTGGAGGAAGTACATCACTCTGGGGGTAAGCTTTGAGGTCTCCTATGTTCAAGCTATGCCCATTGTGGCCCACAATCTTCTTCAGCTGCCTTCAGATCAAGATGTATAACTCTCAGCAACTTCTCCAGCACCATGCCTGCCTACACAATGCCATGTTTCCTGCCACAATAGATCATGGACTGAACCCTTGAAACTGTAAGCCAGCCCCAATAAAATGTTTTCCTTTAAAAGAGTTGCCGTGGTCATAGTGTCTCTTTGCAGCAATAAAACCCTAACCAAGACAATATGTATTTGTAAAAAGGAACAGCAGCTCAGATGAACACAAATGTTCTTGATATCTCTTCCAAAGATGTACCATGCAAACACCTGCATGTGGATCAATTTCCACCAAGAATAAAACAAAAACCAGTAGCATCCTTCTCACCACCTAGCTGGGTAGACAGATACTGCCTCAAAAATAGGGGGAAGCTGAGACAGAAATGCCTCTCTGAGCCAAGCTTATCATCATCAGGAGGGAGTCATCCTTGAGTCCCTTCTATTCAGAGGGGGGAAAGGATCTTCACACACACAAACACACCCCACACCACACCACACCACACACAAAAACACACACACAAATACATACACATATACACATACCCCACACCACCATACCACCGCACCACAACACACACAGAAACACACTCACATGACACAACACACAAATATACAGAGAAACACACATGTACATACCAACACACACGTGCACATCACACCCCACACACAGAAATACACACACACACATGCATATACACATACACCACATACAGACACACTCACATATAGAATACACAAACACACATGCATATACATAAGAGACATACATGCACACCAACACACACATACATATCACACCACACCATAAACACACACTCACACATGACACACAAACAGACATGACACATACAGGACACACAACACACACACACAAACACACAGGCTCATATGCATGTATGCCTGTGCAAAAGGATCTGACAGTGAACTCACCTTGCTTGGGGAGCTGAGGAACTTGGTACTGGAGAACTCACGAGGACAAAAATGCAAAGACCACAGAGGTAAAACAAACAGGCACCCCACCACCACAGCCCAGAAGCTGCAACCTCAGGTCAAGTTCAGCTTCCACCTTCTCCTAAGAAGGGCTTTAGCTGCACACTTCAGCTGCTCCCTGGGCTACTGGCTTCTGACCAGCCTGCGCTGGAGAGACTATAGGGCAGATCAAACCGCCAAGATTCAGTTAGTGGTTGCTGGGGGAGCGAGTGTCGCTTTGTGTGGGTGCTGCCCCTGCTCCAGTAAATAACCACCCAACTCCCGCTCATGCAAGCAAGTCTAGTGGATTTCCGTGGATCATTCGTGGAAAGAAGATTTGGAATAGGAGGAGACCTTTGTCATGGAGAAGGGGTTGAGTGGGACAGAGAAGGTAATGAGAGGTGGGAGTGTAGGTGAAAATGAATTTACATAGATTTTGCTCTGGTGGGAGGGCATCCTGGGACACGGGAGCTCAGGAACCACACAGCTGAGAGGAAGCCTCCTCAGCAGAGGAGTTGCAGCTCCCAGGGAAGGGTATCCCCAGCTGAGCTGAGGAACTTGGGAGCCCCAACCCACCCCTTCTCTTCTCTTCCTTGCTCCTTCTCTTCACTTCTCTTCATTGCTTCTTTCTTCTTGGCTTCTTCCAACTGACGAGAGTCACACCAGGCAGAAAATCCCATGAGAGGAGTTGACTGGAGAGTCCAGGGTGTGTAAGGACGAGTCTAGCTAGGGATGGCTGTGGTCTGCTCCTAAGAGCAGACGGCAGGGAGGGACAAAGGGGCAGTGCTTATATAGGATTTCTGAGGGGGCAGAGCTTTTCAAAGGCAGAGATTTCCAGAGTGAGGATTGGTGGGATTTCAAGTCCTGAGTTTGGGGAGCTCAGGGATTGGTGGGGTTTTCCTGTTCAGTGATTGGTGAATTGTTGCACACATCCCAATGAAGTTGCTTGACAAGTTGAAAAACTTGAAAGCGCTCATGAGACACAGAGTTTCAAAAGGAACTCATCTCCTGGGAAGACATTCTCACTACCCGTATATCCCCGAGTTAGTCTGCTGTATAGATCCACGTGCTCTCATTTAGTAGGATTTTATTATAGTGCGTTTAAAGATTGAATTCTGACCTAGCTAAGCCTTCCGCCAGTGTTCCAATGTCCTAGTATATCCTTGTATTCAGTAGGAACCTAGAGACAGCGAAACTAATTAGGAATTACAAAGAATGGAGCCAGAGTAGCTCAGGGCTGGTTTGCAGAATGTTTACTAGGGACTATAGCAAAGAACTACATAAGAGTTAGAAATCTCAGGGCAAGCTTAGCAAAGTATATACTTAGAATCTTCTACAGCCAGGTATGGCAGACTACATTACTTGTTAGTAGAAAGTTCCTCCACACTATCGTCCAGAATAATAGCAAAGTTACAGCCATATACAAGTATTTACAATGGTCTAGGGGGAAGGTGGACTATGGCAAGGGCACGAAGCCCTTGCCCCTGGCTTCTAAGTTTAAATCAACCTTAGGTGGAGTTGTTTTTGATCCCAGTTGTTAACATTGAATTTTATCTCAGTTCTTCCGTATTTGCATTCCTCTGTTTTGTGTAAGAATCCAGTAACCTCTAGTAACCTCTTTGTATCTTGCCAGTGTGTCACCTAACTTCCCTATTTTCTTCTGTATAAAAAGTCTGATGCTCAATTTGGCAAATTACATTCAGATCCACACTCCCTTGTGTAGTGTCTGTCACCCCATTTCCACTGACTCCGTGCCCATCTGCCCAAACCCCTGATTCCCATGGATTGAGGGGGGCCGACTAGGCCTGGTTCGTGGCAGTGGGTTTCCTGCTAAGGGATTGGTGGGTTTTCCTGCTCAGGGAGGGACTGGTGGCTTTTTTTCACCTCCCTGTGTTGGGCCCATGGGATTAGAGTGGGAAGTCCTTCCAGGCTGCAGCCTGCTTTTGCTGAGGTGCCATCTCTGTGAGGCTGCAGGAGAGGGGGTAGGGAAGGCTGGAGAAGAGGTGGACAGTTCCTGTGGGACAGCTCCTGCTGTGGTGTTTCAGGAAAGCAGTAGGCTGAGTCAGGAAAGGTATTTCCAATCATGGACAGCTCCCGCTGAGGGGGGCAGAGGGCCACCAGCTGCGAGCCGATGAGATGTCATGGTGCCTCCATTTTGGACAGCTGCCAATTTGGACAGCTTCTATTAAACATTTTACTGTGGTGGTCCTAGGCTGGGGCCAGAATGAGGGCCTGCCACCACTTTGAGGGCTTTTGTGGCATACTGCTCAGGGACTACAGGGAGTAGGGGTGAAAATGAAATTACATGTGTGTGTGTGTGTGTGTGTGTGTGACTGTAGTAGTTCCTTTTAAAAAGAAAAAATTTTAAAGTGTAATTAAATTTCATTTTAAAAGAATCCCCACTGCAGGCCTCATCTCCCTACATCAACCTGTGCCTTAGTCAGGGTTTCTATTCCTGCACAAAACATCATGACCAAGAAGCAAGTTGGGGAGGAAAGGGTTTATTCAGCTTACACTTCCACACTGCTGTTCATCATCAAAGGAAGTCAGGACTGGAACTCAAGCAGGTCAGGAAGCAGGAGCTGATGCAGAAGCCATGGAGGGATGTTACTTACTGGCTTGCTTTCCCTGGCTTGCTCAGCTTGCTTTCTTATAGAACCCAAGACTGCCAGCCCAGGGATGGCACCACCCACAATGGGCCCTGCCCTCCTTGATCACTAATTGAGAAAATGCCTTACAGCTGGATCTCATGAAGGCATTTCCTCAAGGGAGGCTCCTTTCTCTGTGATAACTCCAGCTTGTGTCAAGTTGACACACAAAACCAGCCAGTACAACTTGCAATTCCTGTGTCTCCATATATAACAAGTACCCCTGTCGTGCGCCTCTTGCCCAGCAAGAAGGACATGACCCCCAAGCTCTTCCTTTAACAGTTTATTCAGGAAACCTTTGAATATATTTCTTCTGACTAGTCTACCCTAAATCCCCCTGGCTAACTCTGACTCCCTTACTCTAACTCTAACTGACCCTGTCTAACTCTAACCTAACTCTACCTAACTCACCCTGTCTCCCTCACCCTGACTCCCTGGCCCTCA
>LR749638.1:904378-1038764 GCA_902729485.2 Mus minutoides | reverse complement strand
AAAAAAAAAAGAGTTGCCGTGGTCATAGTGTCTCTTTGCAGCAATAAAACCCTAACCAAGACAATATGTATTTGTAAAAAGGAACAGCAGCTCAGATGAACACAAATGTCCTTGTTATCGCTTCCAAAGATGTACCATGCAAACACCTGCATGTGGATCAATTTCCACCAAGAATAAAACAAAAACCAGTAGCATCCTTCTCACCACATAGCTGGGTAGACAGATACTGCCTCAAAAATAGGGGGAAGCTGAGACAGAAATGCCTCTCTGAGCCAAGCTTATCATCATCAGGAGGGAGTCATCCTTGAGTCCCTTCTATTCAGAGGGGGAAAAGGATCTTCACACACACACACACACACACACACCCCACACCACACCACACCACACACAAAAACACACACACAAATACATACACATATACACATACCCCATACCACCATACCACCGCACCACAACACACACAGAAACACACACACTCACATGACACAACACACAAATATACAGAGAAACACACATGTACATACCAACACACATGTGCACATCACACCCCACACACAGAAATACACACACACACACACATGCATACACACATACACCACATACAGACACACTCACATATAGAATACACAAACACACATGCATATACATGAGACATACATGCACACCAACACACACATACATATCACACCACACCATAAACACACACTCACACATGACACACAAACAGACATGACACATACAGGACACACAACACACACACAAACACACAGGCTCATATGCATGTATGCCTGTGCAAAAGGATCTGACAGTGAACTCACCTTGCTTGGGGAGCTGAGGAACTTGGTACTGGAGAACTCACGAGGACAAAAATGCAAAGACCACTGAGGTAAAACAAACAGGCACCCCACCACCACAGCCCAGAAGCTGCAACCTCAGGTCAAGTTCAGCTTCCACCTTCTCCTAAGAAGGGCTTTAGCTGCACACTTCAGCTGCTCCCTGGGCTACTGGCTTCTGACCAGCCTGCGCTGGAGAGACTATAGGGCAGATCAAACCGCCAAGATTCAGTTAGTGGTTGCTGGGGGAGCGAGTGTCACTTTGTGTGGGTGCTGCCCCTGCTCCAGTAAATAACCACCCAACTCCCGCTCATGCAAGCAAGTCTAGTGGATTTCCGTGGATCATTCGTGGAAAGAAGATTTGGAATAGGAGGAGACCTTTGTCATGGAGAAGGGGTTGAGTGGGACAGAGAAGGTAATGAGAGGTGGGAGTGTAGGTGAAAATGAATTTACATAGATTTTGCTCTGGTGGGAGGGCATCCTGGGACACGGGAGCTCAGGAACCACACAGCTGAGAGGAAGCCTCCTCAGCAGAGGGGTTGCAGCTCCCAGGGAAGGGTATCCCCAGCTGAGCTGAGGAACTTGGGAGCCCCAACCCACCCCTTCTCTTCTCTTCCTTGCTCCTTCTCTTCACTTCTCTTCATTGCTTCTTTCTTCTTGGCTTCTTCCAACTGACGAGAGTCACACCAGGCAGAAAATCCCATGAGAGGAGTTGACTGGAGAGTCCAGGGTGTGTAAGGACGAGTCTAGGGATGGCTGTGGTCTGCTCCTAAGAGCAGACGGCAGGGAGGGACAAAGGGGCAGTGCTTATATAGGATTTCTGAGGGGGCAGAGCTTTTCAAAGGCAGAGATTTCCAGAGTGAGGATTGGTGGGATTTCAAGTCCTGAGTTTGGGGAGCTCAGGGATTGGTGGGGTTTTCCTGTTCAGTGATTGGTGAATTGTTGCACACATCCCAATGAAGTTGCTTGACAAGTTGAAAAACTTGAAAGCGCTCATGAGACACAGAGTTTCAAAAGGAACTCATCTCCTGGGAAGACATTCTCACTACCCATATATCCCCGAGTTAGTCTGCTGTATAGATCCACATGCTCTCATTTAGTAGGATTTTATTATAGTGCGTTTAAAGATTGAATTCTGACCTAGCTAAGCCTTCTGCCAGTGTTCCAATGTCCTAGTATATCCTTGTATTCAGTAGGAACCTAGAGACAGCGAAACTAATTAGGAATTACAAAGAATGGAGCCAGAGTAGCTCAGGGCTGGTTTGCAGAATGTTTACTAGGGACTATAGCAAAGAACTACATAAGAGTTAGAAATCTCAGGGCAAGCTTAGCAAAGTATATACTTAGAATCTTCTACAGCCAGGTATGGCAGACTACATTACTTGTTAGTAGAAAGTTCCTCCACACTATCGTCCAGAATAATAGCTAAGTCACTGCCCTACACAGGAATTCACCATTATCTAAGAAGAAGAAAGTTTGTGACCTGAAGAGGAACCAGAGTAGATAATTAGAACTATAGATAGTTGAGTTACACCCATATACAAGTATTTACAATGGTCTAGGGGGAAGGTGGACTATGGCAAGGGCACAAAGCCCTTGCCCCTGGCTTCTAAGTTTAAATCAACCTTAGGTGGAGTTGTTTTTGATCCCAGTTGTTAACATTGAATTTTATCCCAGTTCTTCCGTATTTGCATTCCTCTGTTTTGTGTAAGAATCCAGTAACCTCTAGTAACCTCTTTGTATCTTGCCAGTGTGTCACCTAACTTCCCTATTTTCTTCTGTATAAAAAGTCTGATGCTCAATTTGGCAAATTACATTCAGATCCACACTCCCTTGTGTAGTGTCTGTCACCCCATTTCCACTGACTCCGTGCCCATCTGCCCAAACCCCTGATTCCCATGGATTGAGGGGGGCCGACTAGGCCTGGTTCGTGGCAGTGGGTTTCCTGCTAAGGGATTGGTGGGTTTTCCTGCTCAGGGAGGGACTGGTGGCTTTTTTTCACCTCCCTGTGTTGGGCCCATGGGATTAGAGTGGGAAGTCCTTCCAGGCTGCAGCCTGCTTTTGCTGAGGTGCCATCTCTGTGAGGCTGCAGGAGAGGGGGTAGGGAAGGCTGGAGAAGAGGTGGACAGTTCCTGTGGGACAGCTCCTGCTGTGGTGTTTCAGGAAAGCAGTAGGCTGAGTCAGGAAAGGTATTTCCAATCATGGACAGTTCCCGCTGAGGGGGGCAGAGGGCCACCAGCTGCGAGCCGATGAGATGTCATGGTGCCTCCATTTTGGACAGCTGCCAATTTGGACAGCTTCTATTAAACATTTTACTGCGGTGGTCCTAGGCTGGGGCCAGAATGAGGGCCTGCCACCACTTTGAGGGCTTTTGTGGCATACTGCTCAGGGACTACAGGGAGTAGGGGTGAAAATGAAATTACATGTGTGTGTGTGTGTGTGTGTGTGTGTGTGTGTGTGTGTGTGTGACTGTAGTAGTTCCTTTTAAAAAGAAAAAATTTTAAAGTGTAATTAAATTTCATTTTAAAAGAATCCCCACTGCAGGCCTCATCTCCCTACATCAACCTGTGCCTTAGTCAGGGTTTCTATTCCTGCACAAAACATCATGATCAAGAAGCAAGTTGGGGAGGAAAGGGTTTATTCAGCTTACACTTCCACACTGCTGTTCATCATCAAAGGAAGTCAGGACTGGAACTCAAGCAGGTCAGGAAGCAGGAGCTGATGCAGAGGCCATGGAGGGATGTTACTTACTGGCTTGCTTTCCCTGGCTTGCTCAGCTTGCTTTCTTATAGAACCCAAGACTGCCAGCCCAGGGATGGCCCCACCCACAATGGGCCCTCCCCTCCTTGATCACTAATTGAGAAAATGCCTTACAGCTGGATCTCATGAAGGCATTTCCTCAAGGGAGGCTCCTTTCTCTGTGATAACTCCAGCTTGTGTCAAGTTGACACACAAAACCAGCCAGTACAACTTGCAATTCCTGTGTCTCCATATATAACAAGTACCCCTGTTGTGCGCCTCTTGCCCAACAAGAAGGACATGACCCCCAAGCTCTTCCTTTAACAGTTTATTCAGGAAACCTTTGAATATATTTCTTCTGACTAGTCTACCCTAAATCCCCCTGGCTAACTCTGACTCCCTTACTCTAACTCTAACTGACCCTGTCTAACTCTAACCTAACTCTACCTAACTCACCCTGTCTCCCTCACCCTGACTCCCTGGCCCTCACTAACTGCCTCTGACTCTAACTACCCCTGACCAACTGATTCTCACTAATAGAACAGGGGAAAGCCAGCCCATAGGCTAAACAGTCCTAGGCCAACCAATCCCAGTAAGCCATGTGGTGACAGCAGATAGGTCCACATAAGGAAGCCAGATGATCAGCCTTAGCCAATTGAGGACTTGTGTCCCTGAGAGCACTTGCTATCGGGCTAGCAGAAGGCGGAAGCCAGCCCCCTCTTAAAGGCATGGCATTGCGCAGCTCTCCACATATCCCCAAACAACCAACGGTGCTTTAAAACTTTGTGTCACTGGCTGGCATCCATCTGTCTAGGGTCAGATGGTGTAATCTGAATGA
This sequence comes from Mus minutoides, assembly GCA_902729485.2. NCBI lineage: Eukaryota > Metazoa > Chordata > Mammalia > Rodentia > Muridae > Mus > Mus minutoides. The sequence goes on along the minus strand of LR749638.1, from coordinate 1,034,354 downwards.
GAGACCAGGCTGTTCCAACCAGTTCTCTCTCTGGTATTAAAGTACAACAAGCTCACAGCAACTAGGATGTACCACTAACAACCCAAACGCTACGGTTATAACTATAGGACTCCCCCATATCTTTGCAGATGGAATCCTCTCCCAGCTACGTTTTTTGACCCCTATTCTTGAAGCTACAAACAATTAGGGCAGAACAGCATACAACTGGTGGGGAGGAGCAGCTGAGTACTCGGAGGAGGAGGGTCCCATATCTCTCTCCGACCTGTCCTTTTAAGTGGTCAACCACCTATAAGTTCCGCTATGATGATCTTTGGAGGGCAGGCCCAGCTAGTTCTAACTATTCTCAGAAATCCTATCATTTAAATAAAAAAAGGCATACAGGGGCTGGTGAGATGGCTCAGTGGGTAAGAGCACCAGACTGCTCTTCCGAAGGTGATAAGTTCAAATCCCAGCATCCACATGGTGGCTCACAACCATCCGTAACGAGATCTGGCGCCCTCTTCTGGAGTGTCTGAAGACAGCTGCAGTGTACTTACATATAATAAATAAATCTTAAAAAAAAAAAAAGGCATACAGATTTTATCAGACGCATACAAATTACCCTTGTCCCATTGTGCTTTCCTCTGCTGCGATAAAACACTGGCCCAAAAACAAGTTGAGGAGCAAAGTTTTTTGGCTTACATATCCCTGGTCACAGTCCACCGAGAGACCATTAAGTCAGGAACTGAAGCAGAAGCCATGAAGGAGTGCTACTGACTGGCTTGCTCCCCATAACCTGTGCAGCCTGCTTTCTTATAGAACCCCGGACCACTGGCCCAGGAGTGGCTCCACCCACAGTGGGCGGGGCCCTCCCACATCAATCATTATTCAAGAATATGCCTCCACAGACTTACCGTGGCAGATCTGAAGGAGGCATTTTCTCAGTTAAGATTCCCTCTTCTCAGATGACTCTAGATTATGTCAAGGTGAAAAACAAACAAACAAGCAAACAAACCATTATAAAGACCAAAGGCAAGGTGTACTTGTGTCAAATAAACAAGTCTAAATAAAAGCCTTCAGAAAACAAATCAGTTCATTATATCGGAAATTAATTAAATATGAAGTTGTAACAGGAAAAAATAAAGTCTGTTTAACTTACCAAAAAAGCAGTCACTTGTGTTGGAGAAACACTTTGCACCACACGACACTGAATAATGTGCTTGGTTTTAACATCTGTGGAAGTTTCTAGCATATGATACACATTCACTGACTTACCACACCACGCCACGGGTTCTCAGTCAGCCACTGAGAAGAAGCAACAGCAGCACATCTTTTCCATTTGGTTCTTCATATCTACTGTGCCCAGCGAGGTGCAGAGGGATGTTGCTTGTAGTCCCTCCTCCTAGATGGGCATTTTAAAGCTGCCGCTGGGGAAATCCCCGAAAATGACAGGATGTTAGCAGTAAATTAATCTCAGGACTTGGGGTGTAGAGACAGGAAAAGTCTGAGGCCAACATTGGCTACATAGAGAGTCCTACCTTAAGAAACAAAAATCGTGATTGGAGAGATGGTTCAGCCGTTAAAAGCACTGGCTGCTCTTTCAGAGGACCCAAGTTCAATTCCCAGCACCCACATGGCAGATCACGACTGTCTGTACTCCTGTTCCAAGGGATCAAATACCCACTTCTAGTCTCAGTGGCTACAGCACCCACATAAAAACAAATATATTTTAAAGAATAATTTTCTATAAATCTATATTTTATGATTGACCATCAAAAGTCCATAACTTATATCCTCCCTTACATTTATTTATTTTGCGGGTGTCAGATCTCCTCTTTCAACTGAATACTCCCTGGAAACCAAACTCAAGTTTTCAGGTTAGAGACCTTTGCCCACAGATACTGAAATGTCTCCCTGGCCCGTCATTGTTCAGGAAGCATTTCAAAACCAAAACGGAGTTTTTTTCCTACGGCTCCAACGACAAATCAAGGTGTGAGACTACAGTTCTCTCTTGGAAACCAAATTTATGTGGCTTACTTACAGATCAATGGGTAGAGACCAGGATCAGGAGCGTGGTGGCCTAGATGCGCCCAGCGTTGATTCAACAGTGTAGATTGTATAGCTTTCTATAAGTCAGCTCAGGGATGGTCAATGGGTTTCATCTAGAAGATCGACTTTCGACAATTCTGTTTCCTATGGGGCAAGGATGTTGCTGGCTGAGCTGACTCTGGCTTAGTCTTGTACAGCGCCATCTAGGGTTCGAGGAGAGACACAGCTAGTCATTCCCTTCATGCAAACCTCAATAACCTAGAGATTCAAGCACCATTCATGCACTGTCATAATCTCTTCAAATGGTTGGCGAGTCATTGTCAATTATTAAGCTGAAATATAATGGAGACAAAAGCCAGAGATGTAAATTTTTGCTCGTCGGCCAGAACTTCAGCTTCCATTTTCTGAGCTTCAAGGGGAGTGGAGGAGGTTGCCAGAGAGCTTCTTCAACTCAAGGCTAGAGACATAAGAGGCAAAGCAAGAGTGAGATTCTCCCAGAGTGGAGGATCCCAAAATGGGGGAGAGCAGTGGGCTGTGAAGAAGGATGTTTATCCCAAAAACATCACCCATTTCTCAAGGACAAGGCAATAGAAGAAATAAGGTAGGAAGAAATGGTAGGATAGAGGGACATATTTGTTCCACAATCCAAAATCATCGGGGAAATCCAAATCGACAGTGTAATGAAATGTCTCTCCATGCCTGCCAGAATGGTTGTCATCCTAAAGTAAAAATAAATAAATAAATAAATAAACAAGCAAAAACCCAAAACAAACAAAGAAAAGCTAGGCATGGTGGTACACACCTTTAATCTGAGCATTCGGGAGGCGGTGGCTGGGAGAGCTCTGTGAGGTTCAAGTTAGCCTGGTCTACAGAGTGAGTTCCAGGTCGGCCAAGGCCACACGGTGAGACCCTGTCTCAAACAAATAAACAAACAAAAATAATAATGGAACTATCCAGAAGAGACCTCTATTATGTTATCAGTGGCACTGCAAATGGATACAACCATGGCCTGAAGAGGCAAAGATAGATAGATAGATAGATAGATAGATAGATAGATAGATAGATAGATATTGGAGGGTCTCCAAAATGAAGTAAAAATGTAACTACCACACATAATCTAAGGGTCCCACGTACCAAACAGATATCAGCAGCATCCTTCAAGAAGCAAGCTAAATGTTCATCAACCAAAGAATGGTTAACGACAATACTGACCCATTTACAACATCCGTGGAAGCGGATGGCAGAAAGGGGAATTGAAAAGTGTACGGGGACATTTCTGTCATTTCTGGTTTGGAAAAATAAATAGATAGATAGATAGATAGATAGATAGATAGATAGATAGATAGAATGGGCTTTTAGCTTTCCACCACACTGCACGAACTTAACTGGGCCCTTCATCCCTCCAACAAAACCAGGATATATGAACCTATGTCATTTTACAAGGTAGTTTGTGTTGAAAGCCTTTAGCAGTCCACTTTAAGAACGATCTTCTTAAAGCTAAAAGCTTCCTATTAATCATGTCTGCTTGTGACTCTCTTAGATGTCGTCTCCAAACACGGTGCCTCCTTTTATAGCTTCTGCCCAGAGATCCATTAAAATGACAAGCCAGGGGTCACATGGCAGGCTGGCTTCACTTAAAGTGGCATTAGCCAGACAAGGAACAAGATCTCCTCCAGTCATTTGTAAAGAGGCCTCTACACCTGGCAGCTGAGGGAGACTTAGAGTGCCGGGTGATCTCCAACATGGCAGGGTTTGGAGATGTAACAGTAGAAGCAATGGCGCCAGCCAAGTCAAGGTGGTTGTCAGTTGGCATTAAAGCCTAAATGCAAAGCTTGCGGGATGTGCTGCCACAGTGCCCCATGCAGACAGCCTCATCCCCTCATAGATGACATCATCCACCTCACCTCTTGAACGATAGTCAGAAGTCATTCATACTGACAGTGTGTTGAGGTTGTTAACAAAGAACCGTAGTAATCTCCTTGGGCTGGTTTTGGAGCCAAGGCCAGCTTACTACACACAGGTGTTGCCATTGTGAAGATCAAATCCAGAGAGCAAAATAAACCATCTTTAGTGGGGCCTTTTGTGGGACTCATTGTCTGTCTGTGACAAAATGAGCCGGATCTCATTTGCACATCTGCTTAACCTCCCTTTTAAAGCAGTGTCAGAATCACTTGTTGTCTTAGGCACTTTTCTGTTGCTGTGAAGACACACCACACCATGGCAATTCTTACAAAACATTTAATTTGGGTGCCAGAGGGCAGTAGAATCCATGGCCATCATGGCAGGGAGCATGGCACTGGAACAGTAGCTAGGAGTTTACAGCTTGATCCACAAGCACAAAGCAGAGGAGAGAAAGGGAGGAGGGGAAGGAGAGGGGAGAGGGAGAGAGGAAAGGAGGGAGAGAGGGGCAGGGAGGGGGGAAAGGAGGGAGAGAGGGAGAGAGAGAGAGGGAGAGAGGGGCAGGGAGGGGGAAAGGAGGGGGAGAGGGAGAGATGGGGAGAGGGAGGGAGATATGGGGAGAGGGAGTGGAAGGGAGAGACAGACACAGAGACAGATACTGAGAACTCGGTGGGCTTTTGAAACCTCAAAGCCTACAGCCTCCTAAGACAGTTCCTCCTAAAACAGTTTCAGTGACTGAGAACCAAGCATTCAGACGCAGGAGCCTATGGGAGCCATTCTCATTTAAACCACAGCACTTGTTCAACTTCCTCAGCTTCCAGACTATATCCTGATGTTGTCTTAGTGGGTGCTGCACATAGCTGAATTATTGTGACCTAGTGTTTCATTGTTTTGTTGTTCTTTTATTATTATTTTTTGTTTTTTACCTAAAGCAGATTCAGAAGCCTCCGTTTGAATTCCCAGAATAAAAATCTTGGACTAACATTCAGTAATCTTTCTACTAAAGAGAGACCTTGCAAAGGCTGTCTAGTGCGTCTGCCTGCTTCTGCAGTATGAGTGCTCCAGAGTTCATATCTCTTTCAGGGGTACTAACTACCAATTTCTATGGAAAAAAATATACAAAATAAAATTCAATTCCCAGTGCTAGAAGGGCAGGGACAGGCAGATGCCTGGCGTTCACAGGCTAGCTAATCGAATCCAATTTGCCATTGTTTTAAGGAGGGCTATGCCTGAGAATTGATGCCCGAGGTTCTCCTCCAGCTTCTGTCTGCCTGTGAACACACACACACATACACACACACACACGTGTGCATATGCATAACAAGAGCCATATTCCTATGAAATGTGTGCTTTAGATCAGCAAATTCTCAAATATGCTTGATAGAGCTCGCCTTGTAAAACGACACAGATGAAATGCACACAGTACGCTCATATGAAATGGGTGGAAACTTAGCAAGATGTACCCCCTGACTCAACAGTACCTCGACAGAGTCTAGCGACTCGCATTTCCTGTTGTATGACATCATGCAAACTGTCATTGGCTGGGAGAAGATGGCTGTTGGGGGCTGGGGATCGTCTGTGCTCTCCAATTATTGTGACTCTGAGGCTAAGAACTTCCATTTTAAAGTGAAAAGACAACACAGTGCCACAAAGAAGAAACTGAATGAACGCTCATGATGAGATGATTGATACAAAAAAACTTTACGCTTCACAAATGGATAAAAAAAAAAAAAAGTTAAATAGTCAAAGAAAGGGTTAAGTGACCGACAATTTTAGCAGGTATTCATTTCACTGAGTAGAATGTACGATCGGCATGACATGTTCAGTCTCATTGGAGATGCAATGGAAGGTTATAACAAAACGTTCATTTATATTTATTCAGCATGGAAGAAAAGAAGGCATTCAACAACAACGACAGTGATTGCTAAAGATGCGTATTAATGGAAATTGTATACCCTGCTGATGGGTAAAAATTAATTTCAACGCTCTGAAAATAACCTGGCCTTATAAAAGCTGCCGGGGGGCCGGTGGGCTGCGTGAGTGGCAGGCTACTGCTGACTGTCTCATGGTGCATGTACGCTGGCTTTCTTTGTAGGAACAGAGCACTATCAAAGTCTGCCTTGATCTATGGCCAACCAGCTATGTAGATTTCCCCATCTCTTCCTTCGGAGGTGCTGGGTGCCGCTAAGTGGCTGCCTCAGTGGCTGGGGCTAGAGCAGCTGAAAGCAGCTGGTTTGATCTCAGTGATGGAGGGAGGAGAGTGGCTTAGACACCACACCCCCAGGAGGTAGATGGCTAAGGCTGCCTTTGTTGCTCATATGTGACCTGCTCTTTGCTGGGGTGTGCATGTATCACTTTGTCTGCTTCAAATGTTGCCCAACAGAAACTTAAGAAACATCGAGGATAGCCTTTCTCTTTGGTTTAGGCAAATCTGTGTTCTGTAGATCCCAGGTTCTCTCTCATCAGTTGCCTGCCTGCTCCCCAAGAAACCCCTGCTCTTTCCTCTCTTCATTCATGTGGTTAAGGGAGATCCTATATGTCAATACATTGCACTCATCCTGGTGTGGCCACATGTCCTGCTCTCTCAGTTTCTGAAGGGACACTAGCCCACTAGAGCATCTGGCTCTGGTCGCCCTTTTTACCCCAATTCCCTCTGCCTTGCTAAAAAACTGTTGGATTATATTCCTAAAGCTAGTCACCAAGGTCTATTCCCTTATTTGAACAACCCCACCCCCCAGAGGCTGACTACCAAGGTCCGGCTAACAAAGTCCACCAATCAAAAGCCCCCTTTGGCTCACCTAATCAACATGCCCAATTAAAATTGAATACCACATCCTAGCATTTTCTCATTTTACCTTTATAAACTGCCATTTTCCTATGTGCTCGCTCGCTCTCTCTCTCTCTCTGTCCTCCCTCCCTCCCTCCCTCCACCCCACATCTGCCTGCTGCCTTGTGGATCTGAATGTAAAGCTCTCAGCTACTGCTCCAGCACCATGCCTGCCCTTGGGCCCCCAACACTTCCCACAATGATGATAGTGGACTAATAGCTCTCTGAAACTGTAATCTAGCCGCTAGTAGAATGCTGTCCTTTATAAGAGTTGCTTTGGTCATTGTGTCTCCTCACAGAAATAGAACAGTGACTAGGCCATTCCCCACACACTGACCTGGCCTCTCGGTCCTCACTCCTCAGCCCTCTCTGAGATCATCAGCACCAGGAAGTCAGTTAGAAACTGCTCTGCCTTCCCATATCAGAGCCTGTGACCTCATTGCTTTTGGGTAAACTGAAAGGAAAGTTAAAATCTCTTCATTTCCAGTTTAACAATGTATCCCAAGGGTGTATTTGAAGTGCTAATTTTGAGTAACACAATTAGAAATGTATGATTTATCCAACCTTGTCACGCTATTCTGAAGAAGAGAGGCAACTCTTATTTATTAAGATTTTGTTTTGATCTGTATGCATGTGCTTGCCAGCATGGATGTCAGTGCACCTAGTCTGCTACAGTGCCCAGAAAGGCCAGAAGAGGGCGTCAGATCCCCTGGAGCTACAGATGTCTGTGAGCCCACATGTGGGTCCTCTGCAAGAGCAGTCAGTGCTCAGAGTCACTGTCATCTCTCCAGCTGGAGAGGTGGCTTTTAAATGGAGGCTGTCAGCTAACATCTTGGACAGGCACTTGCTTTTTGTCATCAAGCCGGATCTCTTTGTTTTAACTACCAGCCTACAATCTAAATCCCACGTGAGATGAGGCAACTTATTCTTCCTCTAAATCTCTCTCCCTGCCACCTGGGTACCATGGTGTCTTGCTGCAGGAACCAGTTTTCCTTCTCGCCTCAATTCTGCCATCCCTAATGTGTGACCTATTACTGCCTACCCCTCACCCCGCCCCATCCCTGGGCAAAAATTACAACCACCACAACAATGGAGAATGGTTATCTCAAGGGCTGGTGTCTCTAACGGTGGAATCTGTCTTTCCTTCCTCAGTATCTCTTTCCATTTATCCCAGGGCTGAGTCTCATGTTTCAAGACAACAGTTATTCCTTTTATTTGCTTTGTCCTTTAAGGTATTAATATGCAGGGGGCTAGAGATGGCTCAGTGATTAAGAGTACTGGCTGCTCTTGCAGAGGACCCAGGTTCAATCCCTAGTACTCACATGGAGGCTTATAACTGTCTGTAACTCCAATTCCAGGGGGTCCAGCTGGACTCCTCTGGCCTCCTAGGGTACCAGGCATCCACATAGTGCAAACATACATTTAGGAAAAACACACAGCATAAAAAGAAATCTTAAAATGTAAAAGATAATAAACCAAATGAGCATATCAAGAACCTGGTAGTTGCCTTTCAAACTGTGGAATGAAACTTATTTTTCTTCAATTATAACATAATCTTTCATATCTGAACAAAAACCAGACAGCTATGACTTCCTTTATTTGTAACTACAGAAGAGATTCCCAATATCTTATTGTTAATTACAGCAGCTAATCCCCAGTGAATGCATACTACATGTTTGGGGCTAGCTTCAAAACACTTTACAAGTTCATCAAGTTTATCCACCCTAACCTAGATACTTTCAGACAAGAAGATGGGAGTCTGAAGAAGATATCTTTTTACAGAGTATTTGGTCTAAAATTCCCTGAACTGCACCCATTAGAAGAGGACAAGTCCTATACAACACAGGCATACTAGAAAGTTCTCAGTGAGTACAAAGACCATGATAAGAGCCATCTGTAGATGCTGTCAGATTCTAACTTCAACTATTCGGAGGTACTGGTCACAGTTCATGTGTCCTAGATAAGTCTTTATACTTACCGTACTATGCCAGAAAAAAAAAATGTCTGAAAACTCATTTAAAATTTGAAGGTAAGATACATTTGGCTTAATTTACATGAAAACTCCTTTCCAAATATGTAACTACTCAGGTATAATAAAGCTTAGTCATAATAAACACCCCTTATGAATGCTCCCAGGTCCCCTACGACTGTCAGGCTTTATCCTGCTTGTGGGAAACACCGTCAATGATGGATCTTTCCTTAGTGATCCATCAAATGGGCCCCAATCGCTGCCCAGGTCTTCCTATCACCGTGTTATTGTCCTACCGTTATTTAAAATTGTTATTTCTAGACAGCATTCACAAGTGCTGTCTTCACAGATACTGGGCTATTGTTCCCACAGGAAACCCAGAGTTAGGGAGAGTTGAAATTCTAGCCGTCATGTTTTCGCCAGCCAGTAAGTAGGTTCTCCATTTATGTCTACCGGTGCCTAAGACACCTTATTCGATGTATATTGTCGATTAACATCGGACTCTGCAGCCAAAGGCAGTGCAACTCATTCTTGGATAAAGCTTTTTACATGAATGTTTTCTCTGTCAGAAACAGCCTTTCTTGCACTCAGGGACCCTAATACTTCAGCCCTAGGGAAGCATTTTAAACAGCAAAATCACCACCATGATCCTCAAAAGCATATTATTTTCAAGCCTGGTATTAGAAAGAGACCACAGAAACCTGCCTGTCTCATGACAGCTGCAGAGAAGGCAGGTGTTACCCGTTCATTCTCTGCCTCAGAGGGGGACATGAACACTGGGAACACTAAAAACTTTGCAGGTCCGAGTCTTTGCATGACACGAAAGCCTTGACTTTCAACCTTTGATGTGTGTGTTATAAATTAAACCCAGCAAGTTTTTGCTGTTCACAAATGACAACGATTGGCTGTTTTCTACCTCAGTGCTCTGACCTCACCGTCCCTCTCAAACTCACGATCATGTTCCCTATTTCAACAAGAAAATAGGGACAACCAGATGAGGAGAAATCTGACTCCTAACACCGTCCTACCAATTGTAGATCACCCATATTCTCTTGTGCCCTGAAACTAATAATCAGAAATAAGTACTGGGTAGGATCTGAGTGGTTACAAATTATAGGTTTATTGATAAAAAACCAACAGCTGAAAGAATCCAAACAATCAACAGTTGGTTAAATGCACATAAAATATTAGATAGTTTCATTACAAGCTAAAATACATAGGATAATGTACACCAAGTAGCGGAACTATAGATTCTAAAACAAATAACAAAATCTGGTCCCATTTTTACAAAATTAAAAGAAAGAGAGAGAGAATAGGTGTAGGGACCTTGGCCAGCCTGAGCACTGTCGAGCATGCCTCTGGCAGGCCCTGCCCTTCTCCTCAGCCCCTCTGCCTTGCCAAAAGCTGTTCAGGCACACATTCCTGAAGCTGGCCACTAAGTTCTATTTCCTCATTTGGTCACTTTCTCCTCCGGAGGCTGACTGCCAAGGTCCAGCTATCAAAGTATTGAAGTCCAGAAAGCAAAAGGCCCCTGGCTCACCTAATTAAACACCTCTTCCTAACATGCTGGGGGTTCCCCTTGTACCTTTATAAACTGTCGTTTGCCTATGTGCCTCCTCTCTATCCAAGGGCAGTTCTTTGTCCCACTCTGGAACAAACATCCCTGTCCCCTCTCTCTGTTCCCTTCTCATCCTCCCTCTTACTCTATTCTCCTGTCTTTGTCCCTTATCCTTGTCCTTGGACCATCTGTAGCAAATAAATCTCCCTGTGCTAAGAACTTGGTCTTAGGGTGTCCTGGGCCAATACTTTTCAATAGATTCATTTTGTCTCTGTGCATTTGGTTACACACTGAAAATTAACCAAAAGCATATGTGAAGCCAACCTTTAACCATGCTCTGCCTGACATCAAAGCCCGGGGGTCTTCACTGTTGTAGTGTGTTAAGTAGGCAGCTACTTCAAATAGAGGAAAAAGAAGATGGCTCCTATTACCCTTTGTCCCAACAGGGCACAGTAAAGCTACATGTATCACCCATTGGTTTCCGGATATAACTGTATCTCCTTTATGCATACACCTGTTCAGCGATAGGTCTGTTTTGAAGATTTATTGTAAATCCATGAGTGTTTTGCTCACTTGTACATCCATGCTTCGTCATGTGCTTGAAGTGTCTGCTGCAGAGACCAGAAAGTGGAGCACCTGGAACTCAAGTTTAAGATCTTTGTGAACCACCATGGGAACTGAACCCGGGTCTCCTGCAAGACAAGTCCACGTTCTTAACCACTCAAATATCTCCCCAGGCCCTAATTACAGAATTTGTAATAAAAATAAGGAGAGACTACATTGCACTACACAATTTGAAAACAGTAGCAAACCGTGAAATTTAAATCGGTTACCATTCAGGCTTCAAAGAACTTGAGTTAATGGTTTGTCTTTAGGCACAGCAGTGGCAGTGGGTGGGGTGAGGGGGTGGGCCCTACTGCCGTTAAGTGGCAGATGGAGTGATTGGGGCTTCTCTGGATGGCATGCAGTGTCCATGTACAGGACTGAGAAGTCAGGGACAGGGGCTGAGATCGGTTGTTAGAGCATAGCCCCATATCATGGTTGGTTGGGGTATGTCTGCCCTGGCCTCTGGTGACCAGAACCCGAGAAAAGTCACGAGTATGACCCACCTCTCTTCTTGCTTGCCCTAATCTCATGTCACTGCACACTTAACTCTAGGGACCCCTTCCTACTCGGTGCCCCACAAGCTTCACACTACTCAAAGATAAGCAAGTCTCTGTTGGCACTACATATGTAGATTGCCATGGCTCTCTGCTCAGTAATTACTCCTTAAAATTGTACAGATAACTTTATGTGTTCTTCACTATTATATCTTTTAGAAAGTAAAAGTGAATTTATACAATGAGAAAAAAATTGAATTCCTCTTGCCTAAATTTATTGGCCTGTCTTATCCTCTTCTGTCCATGGTCTTGCCCACCCTGCCCCACAACCCAGCCCATGCAAAGATTGGGTTTTAAATCTTGAGAGCTGCTTGGGTCAATAAAGTCTGAGAACCTAGTCTTTAATGTAAGCGTAGGCATTGAGGAATACTGGAAATTATTTATTAGCACTTTACAGGAGAATAACACATTTTGACATGAAAACTGTACCTAAGTGGCTTCCCCACTTAAAATGGCCTCTCAGCCCCCACCCCCGTTTTTCTAGGCTGGAACCAAGAATTCTACCTTAAGGCTTGTGACCTCTGACCCTGAGGACAGCTTCAATTGCATCAGGCAGACCTGCCCCTTAACTGCCACAGAATCCTGGGAATGTACTTAACTGTCACCAACAGCAAATCTAGTCAGATCTCTCTTCAAACCGGAGGAAGCCAGGACCCTGGAGGTGTATCATGAAACCCAAGTTTGCTCAGACATTTCTGCTATACCATGTGATCCTGAAGGGAAACAGACGGAAGGAGGAGGAGGAGGAGGAGCCCTTAGAGAGAACTGATGTCAATAAAGAAATTATAGCAGTTGAATGTGATGGAGCATCAATGCCTGTCCGCCAAGCAGCGGGACTGTAGAGCTCAGAGAGAAGCGGCAGCAGAGCAGCTGTGCCTGCTGCCTCTCTCAGACCAGAGGAGGAATGTTTTCAGAAAAGAGAGGGTTGGGATAAAATGGGGCAAACTCTGTCATACACATAATTCTGCATATAGAGCAGTGGTCCAGTCAAGTGAAGGTGGAAACAGGGTGTGGGGTTTGGATGTGTGTAGGGCAGGGGCATTGGGGAAGACCTGATGGTCCTGGTGCTCATTGTCTTTATAATCCCCATCCCCACAACCACTGCCATGCGGCTGTCCCTGGAAGCAGACTGTTTACACTGACTAGTAAACGCATAAGGGCTATGCACTAGAAACTGTGCACTGGGGGGCTGGCTGGAATTCTTCTGAGGGATTGATGGTACCATAGGCAGGGTGAAAAAAGGAATCATTCTGGCCCAGGCTGGCTCCTCTCACATCTCACAGGCCCCTTTTCTCATAGATCTGTTCTTCACTGGGATTCCTCTTCCAACTCTGGGCACTTTCTGAGAAGAGGGGTAAGGAAAGAGTGGGGGTCTGCAAACACTCACTCAGACTCAGCAGGTATTCAAGAGGGGGCAGGCTTCCCTTCCATGAACAGACAGACAGCAGGAGGGCCCACCCTATATCTTTCTTCATCACTAGATGAGCTCAATTTCTGCCAGTGTGTTTTCAAAAGAAAATAATAGTATCAAGATATTTGTTAATTAACTATCTAATCTATAATTTCTACTATAGGAAAAATCAATGCCTTCAAATTCCGATGCTATAAAGATCAGAAGCTAGACATAGCCTCCTGGAGTTGCCAGAAGAACAGACTCTAAGTGGAATGTCTTTGGGGTTAGTTTATACTTCAGAACCCTCTTCTCACATCCACTATGCTGAGGTTTACAAAAGGGCTGCTGTAGGCTGCCCTTTGACTGCCTGGCCCCAGCCAGTTCGCTTTCCCTTAGGCAACTGAACCTTCTCTGTGCTATAGTCCCTTACAGATCCTAACCAAAGTAGTTAGTGACAAACATTTTTTTTTCCACTTCTGTGCCCATGATTCGTGCAGAGAAGATCTTCAAGGCCAGTCCTAAGATATTGTAGGACATGGTACATGGTTCATTGCTTCACTTGTTTCTTAACGTACCTAGTACAGCATCCTGATACTTAATTTGTTGTTGGGACTGGGCTGAGTCTTGGCTGGAATACTGGCCAGGGCCAGCAGAAGCAGGCTGTTTTCACTCACTGTCCAGGCTCTGTGGGGGTCGGGGAGGGTCTGTCTGGGGTTGCAGAGGCACAGTAGTGCATCGAAGCAATCTTATGGGATTGGGTCACTAGCGGGGCTATCTGCCCTGGATGCAGAAGCTCAGGCAGGTTGGTATTCTGTCAGAAGCACTAGTGTCAGTGAGTTTGGAACAGTGTACAGTCTTTACTTGACTGGAAATCAGTTGAAACACATGAAGGACAGAAAGGAAAGTTAACACATTTAGAGTAGCAGGTTGGGTATGCCAGCCACATACCCTGTAGGGACTGAGGGATGCTGAGAGAACCTGGCTGCCAGGTCTGCTGTGATATGTTAAATAAGTACCTCAGCTAGCCATTTGTCCCAGGTGTAACATTGGCCATCAGTGCCAGCAGGACCCTGATTTTAAAAGGAGTTAGTTAGCTCAGAGTAGGAAAGTTCTATAAAGTGTGGTCTGGATGTTGAACTCCTGCGCTGGTTACAGTGAGAAATAAATGTTGGCACATTGCCTAATGATACATGTGCCATACTGACACTTACCACACTGGAATGAAGTTTGAAAACTCCGGGTTCCTATACATGTCCTACAGTGGCGTTGGCTCTGCTGGTGAAAGACCAGTGACACGGTGACATAAAGGGTCTGGGTAGTGTTTTCATGCCATCTGTTGGATGAGTTTGGCCACAACACCCTCTGTCCTTGGTCCTTTATCCAGACTGGGGAACTCTTAATATGGGGGAGGGGGGGTGATTTCTGAGATCTCAGTGGATCTTCTGACTTAGAGGTAGACAATGAAGAGACCGATAAGGGGCTAGACATGGTGGATTGGGGCTCTGTACTGGTTTTGAGTCCTGCTCCCGTGTGAGCCTGAGAAAGCCCCCCCCCCCCTTTTTTTTTTCTTTTGGCTTTCGAGGGTTTTCTGGAACTCAGTCTGTAGACCAGGCTGGCCTCAAACTCAGAAAACCTGCCTGCCTCTGCCTCCCAAGTGCTGGGACCAAAGGCATGCGCCACCACTGCCCAGCTGAGAAAGCCCTTAATAGTGACTGTGATGTTGTTTTTCAGAGTCTCCTGATTTTGGAGGCTCTATAAGCCACTTGCTTCCAAGATATTCAAGACGTGCCACCCACATCCAACCAGAGAGGGCCCCAGCAGACACCATTTCTGCACATGTGTCTTCTATATCACACTCCCTCACGTGCTGAACAGACCAAAGCTTCCACTGAGAAGCAGGGCACTGAAGCTGTCTGTTTAGAACATCGTGTGATGAGCTACTGTTTGTTTGTTTTTTTGTTTGTTTGTTTTGTGGGAACAACAAAACAGACAGACAGACAACTTGGCATAAAATTTTTGATTCTTCACAGCTTGGCCCAAGCTTTCCCTTCTCTGACGCAGCCTCCTGACTCTGTCCTGCGTCATTCCTCTAATCATTCAAGGTGCATCAGACTAAACATTGCCGTGTCTCCCTCCTTTGGACAGCCCTACAGTTCCTAGTCTCTCCTCTGGCCAATACCTTCTGCCTAGAAGGCAGGTCCCTGCCAGAACTAGCTAACACCAAGTACTCTGTGGTCCTCCTAGCCTGTTCTTACTTCAAAGATGGCCTGCCTTGCCCCACTCCACTAAATTGGCTTCATTTCTCCAAAGCCTTCTCTCGGTTTAACCTTCACTTTCTCAGCTCTTGTAGCTTTTAAAGTGATAGGGATGGATGGCCCTTGTATTCCATATCTCCCATGTTGCCCAACAATGCACACACAGGGAGACAGACAGTACCTGTCGTAATTGATAACATATGAAATAGACCAGTTGAAGATGCTTCAATCATCACTTTTCTTTCTAACCCCTGATTAACACGTGTCTCCCTCAGCCACGCTCTGACTGACACGTCTCCTTCAGCCACACCTTTTTCTTTTTTGTGTTCTCAACTGCCTTTGCAGGCATGTCTCCTAATATCAGTTGTGTTACTGCATGTCCAAATTCTAAGCTAGAGTCAAATGACGACATCCTCTCCTTCCGGATAGAGGAGAAAAAGAATACCCTGGGCCACACCTACAACAGGGAGGGCAAGAGCTACAGTTTGTAAGGTGCATCTTTACACAAAATGTTTTTCAGAGTTTAAAGCATAGTTTTTGACCCCAACCCCACTCCAAGATTAAGAGGGTAGATATCGCAATGCAGATTTCACTTTCCTGGATACCTCCTAAGTGCCAAATTGTATAGTAAGTCTTGATATATCTATGTTCTGGTAGGGGGGAAGAGATCGGATTCTGTAGTGATTTCCCCAAGGAACAAAGGTGGAGCAGGATTTTATTATAGGTCATTGAGAATGCCCTTTAAAGAGGACGGAGTGCTACAGGTGGCATGATAGGCTGCTTTTACCAGCGATCCACAGGACACCTAATAAATGTTATGCAGCACAAGTAGTGTACTTCAAAACACAAACAGGCAGTCTAGACTGCCTCCACTATGCTGTGGAATTACGGGTGGGTTGGGGGGACAGCCTTCACATGAAGGCTGCTCAGGCTGCTCTAATGTTGTCAGAGGAAGACCTTCAACCCCAAACTATAAAATTCTCAGGAAATCATTAACACTGTACTGGAGTGATGTTCTCATATTCTCTGCTAACTTGTCAAGCAAAGTTGGAGAAGGACATTATGAGCCATCCGACTTGGGACTAATAAGTTCGCCCTGTTGAGAAAAGCAAACTTTTCCAAAGCCAAAATGAGTTACAAATTCAACCCCTCATGAGGCCCGGGGCGGGGGTGGGGTGGGGAGGGTGTTGACAGTCCCTAGAGGGTTGGGCTGTTATTCCTTTATCACGATTATCAATAGATATCAATGTTTGCTTTCTTTAATCTAATTAAAACCCATTGCTTCACAGACAGATGGGGAGGGGGGAACATTCATATTACAATTTCATCCTAGAACAAGTACCAGAAAACCTAAAGAGCCCGAGGTGAGATGGTTTGATACTAACATCCGACTCTGCTGGGTATGGCTTACCAAAAAGCCTTTTGATTGATCTTCTCCCCCAACCACCCGCTTTGGGTATGTGTTTTTTAAACAGGTGACTACTGAAGAGTGGTAAAGATTCCATCCCCCTCCTGTGCCATCCAAAGTCTCTCCCAGCTCCTGATGTCCTCCACAAAGCAGATGGAGATCTGTCTGTCCTGCAAACCTGAACATGTCCTGCACCCCACAACCCCCATACCCCCTGCTTAGAAACACTCAAAGGTCCTCCATCACTCCTAGGATCAACTCCAGATTCCTCATTTTGGCTTACGAGTCCCTGAGGGATCTATAGATGAGTCCCTCTCTTATTTAGTTAGTCCTCCCCCACCTTCTGCTACCTACCAGTGTCAACTCTCTCTTCTACTCTACAGTTATACTAGAGACTCCTCAGTCAGCTTGTATGAGCTCTCATCTCTGCCTTCTCCCTTCCCACATGCTTCTTTGGATTTAAATTACGAGCATGTGTGTGTGTGTGTGTGTAAGCGTGCACAAATACATGTTGGAGTGAGGTCTTGGGTGGTACTGACTTGAGATTTTATTTTGCTGACTACCCTGTGCCCAGACCACATCATAAACTTGTTCGGGGAGGGAGTATCTCGACCTCCCCTGAACAATGGAAGGGAAAAAAAAAAAAACTGACTTCAAATTAAATGCCAGCTCTCCCGGGCTCTGTCCACTAAGGATATAAGTGTGGCCTCTTCATCTGTCTGTTTGATTTGGCTTGGTCTCAACAAAGCAAAGGATCACACTAACACAGTCACGTTGGCAAGATGCATAATTCGCCAAAAGAGATGACTTGGTTTTTACATTTTGTAAATTTTATAAGAAAAGAATGTAGGAAAACAAGAAACCACAATTCCCCCTACTGACATGTGAGAAATGTGACAATTTCCACGGGCACTTGGGACAAGTGTCATTGCGCTTCTGTGATTGCTCAGAAAGATAATTCTGCATTCCAATGGCCTATCCCTCCACCCTGTGGCTTTTATTCCTATTATTAAGAGCTTGGCCCACATACATAGTTAGAATCTAAAATTTTCATTGGCTTCATTTCTTAAAAATACCTGGTTAATGACCTGGATTCATTTTTTTAAAGCTGTTTTAATACCAAAAGCATCTTCTTAAATAACTCTTAGTCAATCCACTAAGAGTCTGTTGCATTCCCAAGGCGTGGTTACTTGAGAAGCACCCTTGAGTACCTGCACTTCTCAGGGTGATTGATCGATGTGCCCAGGGCGTGTAACTGAGTAAGTGTTCCAATATTTGTTGACTCGTAGCAAGCCTTCAGTTTCTTTATTTCTTTCAACTAAAAGCTCTTCCTAGTCATCACGTGTGGCATTCCCTGCCCTTCTCTTTCTCCAGAGCCTCTTGCCCCTCCCCCAGCCCTATGGCGGACATTTATTTTCATTGTTTATATGCAGCCTTTTTATGGCTTCTCTTTTATAGGTGTCACGTCTCCCCACGTGTGTCACGATGTTTGGGGTGATGAGGGTGAATCTCGGTGCTTCGGGTTCCCCAGGTTGCTTGACACGAAGTCTGGAGACTGCCCTATGCAGATGGGACCAGGAGAGTGAAGGGGCTTGTGACACGAAGTCCAAAAGATAACTGCTTATAGATGTCCCCAAATCGAGATAGGTATAATTAAGTTATCCGACCCAAACAGAAGTTACCCAGTATTCCTAGTTTTGCAAACTGCTTAAGATCACCTTGAGCTGATTTCAAATAGTAAATTGATTGATGATGGTACCAGACAGGGGATGGTGTGGCCCTAAGAGATGAACCCCATCCCTTTTCCATTTCTGGAAAACCCTACTCCGGATGGCAGGGAGAGACAGCCCTTTGCCCCCTACCATCCCTGAGCATTCACGGAGGCAATTCAACAGTGTCCAATTCTCAAGGGACATGGAGAATTTCTCGAGATCCGTTCATGCTAACTACCCCAACAGACCATTTTATGATGGCTTGAGAACGGGTTCCGAAATGAAAATGAAATAAACTCAAGCACTCATTCAGGAAGGGACAGGAATCCTTCCTAAACATGATGTAGGGACATATACAACCTACCTAGAAACAGATTACCAGCACAGCCTGGTGTGCAAGCACAGTGCAAGGGAGTGTGGGAGAGAGGCACAAGGAGAAAAGGAGTCAAAAAGGAAAAAAAGAAAAGAAAAGAATAGAAGAGAGAAGAAAAAAGAAAAGAAAAGAAAAGAAGAGAGAAGAAAAAAGAAAAGAAAAGAAAAGAAAAGAAGAGAGAAGAAAAAAGAAAAGAAAAGAAAAGAAAAGAAAAGAAAAGAAAAGAAAAGAAAAGAAAAAAAGAGAAATAACAACAACAAAATTGGGACCAAGTTAGTTGGACGGAAGTCTCAGCATGGCCACACATACCCCCTCGGTCCGGAAGGAGCAAGCAGCCAGTCAAGGGGTGGGGTTAGATAATCAACACTCAATACCCTCTGGGAGAGGCGGGGCATGAGGGGTGAGACATGGGATTGGTGGACTGGGATGAAGGTGCTTCTTCGCCTCAGTTCTAGGTTCATTGTGCTACTGGAAAGTTGAACACTGCCAGATGGAAGTCTTTTAAAGGGGACATGCCAGATCATTTACAAACTGTGTGGAAGAAAGGCAAGCCCTGTTATCACAAGACCTCTTATCAGGCATGGAAGGGGGAGGGGTGGAAAGGGAGGACAGGAGATGGGTGGAACGCTCAAGTAGGTCCTTCCTTGGGTCTTACTAACGTCCTTTCTTTGACCTCAACAGTTATACACACACACACACAGACACACACACAAAAGAAAAAAACGCATTCTGCTTCATGGATTCGAACGCTGTTTTCTCCATACTCCCGTTTACTTTACAATGTTAAACGTGTTTTTGAAAAAGGAGACAGCACAAAGGTGTAAAAGAAAGACCCTCCTTCCTCGCGTCGAAGGACTTAGTATAGTAGAAATTGAAACAAAGGCCATTGGATGTTAAGTTCTTGTCCTAAACTGACAATCTATAACAGTTCTGTGACAGAGATCATGCGGTGCCCGGACACAAATGGAAAAAAATGTGTCAGCAGGCAAAGGCAGCTGCCCTGTGTCCTGGAGCCTTAAGAGGCGGGAACTAAGGTCTTGGACCTTAGTGACTTGAAGGACCCTTTGCAGCAGTGCTCCTGGGTAGGGCCCTCTGAAGCCAGCTCACAGCAGACTGGTATGTCTACAGCCGCCATAACTCCCAGGGGATCAATCCTGAGAAAGGTCATCTCATGAGACTATAGTCTTTAGGCTGGCTCGAAGGCATGCTTCAAAGAATGCACTGGCTAGAACTGGTGGCCAACCAGGACCATAAAAGCATGCAAAATGTATTTCAAGTTCACTTAGCTGTTTCTACAGGGTTGGATAGGGTGAAAACGCGTTGCTGGGTTCTCTGTCGAAAATATGTTTTAACTGAAATGGTAACAAGGGCTCCGGGTGGTTTTTATTGTGGTTGAAGGGTACATCAGTATATGAATATAGAGTTCCCTCTTCCTGGGTGGCTTTCTGTCTCCACATGAGATATATCTGCCAATACTCTGAAGTCCCTGTGTGAGTGTCCATCTGTCCTATGAGAATCAGTCACTTGGACAGACAATGAGTCTGAGGACCTTGGAGATCTGATTCAGTTTCTCTTCTTCTGAAAGTTTGATTCTGTTTGTGCACATGGGCTTAAATAGCCTGGACCATAGTCATGCCTGGGGGTGCGGGGGTAGGGTCCTGGACACAAGGAACCTGAGTGGTATAGATGACCCTATCCTTGAGTCAAGTCCACGGGCACTATGGGAATTGTTACCCCAAGTATCCCTTATGCTCATAACCCTGGTACTCTCGGGCAGTCTTCCAGGCTTCTGGGAAAAAGGATAGTCCCACAGACCTGGAAACAGGGTCAGTAGTAACTGGACCACAGGAGAAACTATATTTTCCTACAATGTTCTTTAAATGTTTCTTTAAAAAAAAAAAATCTGTGGTATTGTTCCCATACAATGGAATCCTGGTTTCAGATCCTAGGGGAGTTCATAGGATCAGGCAGGATGGGGAGAGGCCCGGGGAAAGCCAAAGGTGGCCACTAAGTGCGATTTTCATGCCAGTGTGTGTCCTGATAGCCCTGGTGTTGCATCTAGCATAACCACTAGCTCAGGGAAAGATCGCCAGCGTATATTTATAACCTTTGGTTTTTGAAGGCCAGGCTTGAGCAGAATAGTGTTCAAGGGCTGTGAATTTGCTGCCAAAAAGCATACACTGAAGTCCTAGAAGTGAGGCCTGCCTCCACCTATCAATGGAAGGTGTAGCTCTTCTCTCTCTCCCATGTGGCCCACTTGCAGAGATTTCGTCTTTAACCTTCAGAGAAGTAGATGCTATTTATCAATAGGCCTGGGACCAATCCATCCGTATCTCTGGTTGCCACCAGACAACCCTGTGAAAGCGCAAACCTGCTCATACTATGGAGTAATCACAATAAAATGATGAAGCTTCCAAAATGGGAGTTGATGCTTTGGATGTGGAAGAGCGTGGCTGAGCTCAGGAAGAGAGAGCAATATGAATTCATGGTTGTCTTAACGCTTTGGTGACAACACGTGAAGCTATGTCTCTCCAAGTCCCAGTCTCTGGAACAAGCTGTTGGGGAGATTCTCTGACCACAGTGCTCACAGGAAGAGTCACTGAAGATGCCACAGAGACAGATAATGACACAGGCTCATTCTACGTGCTGCTATGTCCCAGCTCTTGACACGAGCCGCGAACCTCCTGGGCCATTTACCCCACAGACCAATCCCAAAGAATAAGCATGCAGTTTATACATAGGTCTACCTCATAGAGTTGTTTTGAAGATTAAATGGGTTAGCTCATTTGAGGTCCCTGGGCAGTGCTTGGCATAAAGTGTACACTCAGTGAATGCTGGCCAGCAGCGGGAGGTGGGCCCACCTAAGACAAAATGAGGGATGGCAGTGGAGGAGGTAGGGATGTGCTGAGCAAAAGTGGCCATCCTCTGCAGACATCTCAGCCTGGCTCTGGGGAGAAGCCATGCTTTCCCAAAGCTCTTTGATCTTTTTACTTATTTACTTACTGAACCTTATCATCAGGGTTCTAAATCCATGCCATGTTGCAGAGAGTTCTCAAGAGAGATGGGGACCTCTTTCCTCAAGACTGGACCCATTATAACCATGCTCTTTAAGGTATGTAGACTCCAGAGCTACCTCTTGCCAGGTGAAGAAACCAGACATCAGTCTGGAAGGGGGTTTGGGGTCAGCTGCTCTCTACTGCCGCCTGCTGTCAGCCACCACTGTGTTCTCTCTCACTCAGAGGATGGTACCTCAGAGCACATCCTCACATTAGTGAATTCCTAAGGATGAGATCCTAAACCCAGCTCTCTCAATGGGTCCTTACATGTCCTCCTCAGACTAGGATCACGTGGTTCTGACTCAGCCTTACCATTAAGCCACTGAAGCTCAATGCAGGGGTCAATAAGCTGGAGGAGGCAGGTGCCCTGCTCCATTGCTGTACTCAACACCGATAACAAAAGTCTTTCTCTGTTGACGTTGAATGACTGGTGAAAAGACTGAGAGATGATCTACATGTGCCACGTCCAGTGAAGTTGGTGAGGGACTTCCCCGAGGAGTCTGTGAAGAAGTAAAAGACTTAAAGAAAAAGAAAGCTAGATAGATGGAGAACAGGAGTGTCCAGAAAGAAAGATTCTTATGCAACCCCCCAGAAACATCCACACGACTCAGATTCGGTCAGAACTGGAAACTGGTTCTTGTGTTGTGTGCCTTAAACACTGACAGTCAATGGAACTGAAAGGTCCCTGTGCAGGGGGGGGGGGGGGCAGAGACACATGCCTGAGGCACCCTGGGATATCCAGCTGTGGGCCACTGCAACAATGGGCGCCACAGTGGACACGGTACCGATGGCTGCTGTAGGCAACTAGTGGGCTTCAACGGCTCTTCAGGATCCTATTGGAGGGGAGCTCCAAAAGAGAGGAGAGAAGAGGTCCTGATTTGGTTAAAGATTTCCACTACCCTCTCAAACGGATAGTTCACAAGATAAAGTGAGCTTTATATTTCTGGGATCTGTGAGCCCCGAGACACTCGTATGCCTCACGTACACACCTGACATTGTGCAAACCCTGAACGGCAGGAGGAGGATGCTGTATGGGGATTGATGCTGAAGATAGTTCTTCAATCAGATGCTTAATGGAGACGGTGAAAGGAGTCACAGAATTTGAGAGTTGGCTCTTCTAAGCACTTTTGCCCTCGAATTGAGTGTGTGGCTGCCCAAGTACGAAGGAGCAGAGGAGGGAAAAGCTGAAGAGGACCCTCATAAATGAGCCCCACCCCACAAATTCTTGTGGGATCTGGGCAGGGGTTGCAGGTGTAGATAAATGCTCCCAAATCCCCCAAGGAGAGATTGGGAGTTTTGGAAGGAAGGGTGATGTGTAAGGGGTTTGTTGCTCAGAGGGTTACATTGCAGAGGGCAGTGGTACCAAGAGACCCATATCCTAGTGGGTCACAGCTCTGCATACCTGATGGCCCCTCTACCACGCTGCCTTAACAGCAAGTATTGAAAGGACCAAGTCATACTCATAAGCTTGTCAGAACCGAGCAACTCAAGGTCTCTGGTGAGCAACACAGCTCTCCAGACACCTTTCTCCTTTTTTCTTTTCATTTTTTTTTTAATGCTGGAAAATGGCTTTGTCCCCTACTTTCTGGCATTTATATCACCTCTAAAAAGAAAAGCTGGTGAAAGAAGAAAAAGACAAGAAGCAGTGATGCATTTTTAAATTTGATTGGGAAATTAGGGTTGTATGACTGGAAAAAAGAAGATGAAGAATAAACAGGAGAAGGAGGAAAAGGAGGAAGAGGAAAGTAGAGAAGAGAGAAGAAAGAAAAGGAAAAGAGAAGAAAAATAAAAGAAAGGGAAAAGGGGAAAGGAAAGAGGGAAAGGGAAAGGGGGAAAGGGAAAGAGGGAAAGGGAAAGGGAAAGGGAAGCAAAACAAAGACAGACTAGGTTCCAGGTTCCAGTGTGTCCAGAACTGGAAAGCTTGAGCCAGGGTTACAATTTGAAAATAATGCCATTTGTCCTCACTTTGTTCTCACTGAATTCAGTTCACACTGGCTTGGTAGATTTGTAATTGGTGGTGACAGCAATGGTAGCAATGGAGCAGTATAGACTTGGAATCTGTGCCCACGAGGATGGGTCCTGCCAGAGCCCGCTGGGGGAGGGGGAGCCATTACCCTTCTATTCAAAAGCCAGATTTTGTATTTTTTTTTTTTTTTGCAGATGCACTCTGACCTTTGAAAAGTCCCAAAAGTAGCCATAAAAGTAGGTCATAGGGTGGTGGCTTTTGAGTCACAGGAGCCACAAAGAAAGCTTCGTAACTGTCGAGGGCAAAAGATTCACCAAGGAGGAATACGAAACAGGTGTCAGAGAAATTAGGAAGCCCAAAGCAAGAGCACTTGCCATTTAGTGCTTGACTAAAGAGCCTCCTGGCAACCCATCTAGACTAGCACACTTGTGGGATGCCATCCAGGAAAAGCAGGGCTGCTGGTGATAGGATATCAGGGCTGTGTTCAATATGAGGCCCCTGGGGGGCACTTGGATAGTTCTGCTAGCTAGGAATCCAGAGTAGAAATCTGTTTTGTTTTGGTTTTTTTTTTTTTTTTTTTTTTTTGCTTTTTTTAAGTTACATATGTTTGGGAACGAGCCATCAACATACAGATGGTAATGGAAGTCATGCTACCAACAGACTGCCAACAGACAAACTATAAAGCTGAAAGACATAAAGGGCTGAGGGGCAGACATATTAGGAAAGGTGGAAATTGTGCAGGACACAAGAAGAGGTGAGCAGCCGGAGTCTGGGAAACCCACCAGGAGATATAAAGGTCTAAGGAAAGGAATGGAGGGTCTCGAGAAACAGAAAACTGTCTGTTTCCAGAGCAACTCCCCCCCACCCCCACCCCCCGCGCCCCAGCTGCCCCAATGACTTCGCAAGCCCCGAGTGGTACCACTCTGCACTTCTCTCTTCTGGGGCTGCATGACTCTTAGTACTAAGAGATCAAGGTAGCTGGAGACCACCTCACTGAACCGTGCAGCAAGAGGTCATCTTCTACTACTCTCCTGAGTAAGCTAGGAATGGGAACGTCTTCAGAAAGGGACAGAATTGCAAAGGGTATATGATGGCAACTCCAAGCTCCTGGATGCCTCATGCCAAGGGCAAGTAAGGCTCCTGGAAGATTTCCATTTTTACAGGAACGTCCCTGAGCCACAGATGCTAAGATCTCTTATTAGTGTCTCCAAAATGTGCTCCAGAAGCAGGCCACGGAGAGCTAAGAGTTAAGAAGTACCCTCTGCTCTCCCTGGAGCTGTATTAGGGTCCTCCCTTATAGACCCCTCTCGGAGGATAATAAATAGATCTATGCCCTTTGAACTGTTCTATAACCACTCTTTGCCAGTCTCAGAGAACACGAGACACTAACTTTATTTTGGTTTCTAGACCTGTGTCAATTTCACCCTCTGACAGGGACCACTGGAGAATGTTGGAAAGCTGATCTTCAGTTGAAAGTGGGTGGAGGGAGAGACTGCCCACCATGCATAGAGATCGTGTGTTCCTTCTAGTAGTCTCCCAAGACCTTGGTCCTGATATTGTCCTTAGCCCAACACAGATTGCAGACACTGAAGACCTCAAGCCAAAAGCTCAGCTCTCTGCTATTCCTGGCAACTTTATCCTCTCTCTTTGCCCTGTGAGCTGGGATTTGGTATGTCTCTCACTGATTTCTAGAATGCTCACAGATCTACAGGCTGGATCTGACTGTACTCCAGTCTACTTGATGAGAGTGGAAACTCTGTACAATCAAACTCACAAAAAGTCTCCCTGTCCTATAACCCTACTTATTCAGAGCCTCTACCTTGTTCCTCTTGAGGTTTCGGTGACCCACTGCACCCAGCATGTTCCTCCTGGGTAGCATCTAGCGTTTTATCCATTCAACAAATACTTTTTTGCCAGGTGCTGAGATGTAATGAGTAAAGCAGTCTTTGGCTTCACAATATAGGCATGACTGAGAATAGACATAAGGATAGGTAATACAGTGTTGAACATCACCCCACCCCCACCCTCAGTGCCTCAGCACCACCTCCCATGTCATCACCAGCTGCCAAACACTACACATGTCCACTGTCACCACCAAGAGAATATTCTTCCTATGCACATGTGCTATACATACCCTTTTAAAAAATAAAAATAAAAATAAAAAACCCCATGCAACACTCACTGTACCCCTTAAAAAACATCAGGGCTCTCCCAGCCTACTCTTTCTCTTCCATCCTTGCTCAGAAGCAGCCTTTATAATACCCCTCCCCCAATCAAGCGCTCACACGAGGTCTATGGCATGGTATGACTTTCTGGCAGTCCTTGGCCCCAATCTGCCAACTTACCCTTTGACCACAGAACCCTAGCAACAGAGCTAAGCCGAGGGGAGAGAGAAATCTTCCACTGGAAGAAAAACGGAACCAGAAGATACTATGTTAAGCAAAAAATAAAACACACACACACAAAAAGACAAGGAGCCTGTGTTTCATCTCACACAGAAATGAACACTGAACCGATGAAAGTCCCAGGTGCTTTTCAGGGGCTAGGGGGGTGCTGGGGGTAGGGTAAAAAGGAGTGGGAGTAGAGAGGGCAGGGAAGAAGGCAGAGGAGTGTGATAGGCAAGATTCAGAACTCCTCTTATTGGGAGAGGGTAGAAGCCAGGCTCACTTCCCTGAAGGCTGTGTGAAAGCTCCAAGGTGTGATTACCTCAGTGGTTTGGGGCAAAGAAAGGGCAAGTCCACCTTCTGACTCACATCAGGATA
Organism: Mus minutoides; assembly: GCA_902729485.2. Classification (NCBI taxonomy): domain Eukaryota; kingdom Metazoa; phylum Chordata; class Mammalia; order Rodentia; family Muridae; genus Mus; species Mus minutoides. The sequence goes on along the minus strand of LR749638.1, from coordinate 1,007,988 downwards.
TGAAAGAGAATCTTAGAGTGGCATGTTTCAGGCTTGTACGCTTTACAAGAAGAGAGATTTAAATGTTGAAGACACTTTGGAGTTTGCAATAAAAGTATTCCATTAGAAAAAAAAACAAAAAAAAACAAACACAACACAACACAAAAAAGCAAGACAGCCGGCAAGCATTGCATTCACCGATGTTACTTTGTGGGCACAGAAAGCGCCCCTTTCTGAGAGTCTCCCCACCCTAACCTACATTCAATCAAAGATAGTGATCTCTCAAATGTCCAAAATTATGTGGAAAAGCGACCACAAAATATGTAAGCCCCAAATAGAGGAGGAGAGAAATGAACAACTCTTTATTTTTTTTCCTTGTTCCGGTCAACCCTGCTGGCTCTGGTCTGCCCCGCTCGCTCCCATCGGTCGCACTTGCTCAGTCCCTGCTCTCTTCTTGCTCAGTTCCTGCTCTCTCCAGTCCAAGGATTCATTTATTATTATTCATAAGTACACTATAGCTGACTTCAGAAACACCAGAGGAGGGCGTCAGATCTCATTACGGGTGGTTGTAAGCCACCATGTGGTTGCTGGGATTTGAACTCATCGCCTTCGGAAGAGCAGTCGGGTGCTCTTACCCGCTGAGCCATCTCTCCAGCCCCAAACAACTCTCTTTTTTATTCTGAGAAGGGAAATAAACTGACCAGTGTGAACCTCAACAACCAAGGCTGCCTGCTGTGCTGCCCGCCTCTCTGGCACCACAGTGCGCCAGAATGTGGCCAGAAGCCAGTCCCACGACCCTTTTCAAGGAGTGGTGGGGCACGGAGTTGTGTGAGTGTGGTAGGGAAACTCCTGGGAGACCCCTCATTGGAAAGGATATTTGTTCATTGCTGTGGAGGGAGGGGTGATGACTGATGAGTGAAAGGGGGTGACTTCGGAGGCCTGGGGCAGCAAGAGAGGAAAGTGACCAGGAAAGACTGTACTCAGAAAGCATGAGTTTGCAGGAGGGGCACCTGTGGGCACACGACAAGGCTGTAAAGGAGGCGGCAGCCGCAGTGGCAGTGTGGTCTGTGCCAGTCCAGATGGAGGAGGAGATGATGGTAGCTGTAAATACTGCCACGAAACAGTTCGTAGCTTTACGTGGCTGTGGCTGGTCCTGACCGCCATTTCAGGCACACTGCTCTGAACAGCACACATGAGTATAATCGTCAAAATCGGTGCCGGCTAGCCTTCGATCTGGACCACAGATAAGAGCATCACTCTGAAGGGAGAACTGATTTCTTAGAAGAAATGAAAAAAAAAATGTTTATACATATCCTAAACGATGCCAAGTCTTTTAAACCAGAAAAGCAAATACTTTTAAGTAAAGAACTATCAGAAAACATGAAAAGCATGCTTAAGTTTGACACATAAGTTATTCTACTTCTAAAGCAGAAAAATAAAAAGCTACTTGGCCTCGTTAAAAATGCAGGCAGCCTCCTGTCAGCACAGTGTCTTTTTAAATGAATGAAAACTCTTCCCCAGATAGCTCATAGACAAGTTAGTTGTGGCTCCTTGGGCTTCCAGCAGCCGATTATTCTCCTGAAGCCTTTCTGTGGCCAAAGGAAGAGGAGCTATTTCTTAGGTTCTGCAAGACTTAGTCAGAATCGGCCTCATAAAGTCTTTCTTCTATCAACCACACGGGCACCCGTCAGCTCCCAGAATACTGTTTTGGGTAGAGTCAAACTCAGTAAGTAGAAATGAATAAGAAATTAAGTATTATGAAACTCTCGGCTTCTGCAGAAGGGTAATGGGGTAAGGCCAGAGGCAATGATACCAAAAAGGAAACAGTGAGGCCTAGCACTCTGGAAGCCAGTGGGGTAAGACTGCCTGGCAGGCCCAAAAACTTGGACGCAGTCCTGAGGCAAAACGTTTCTCAGAAGCTTGGTTTCCTGGAGCTGACCCTGGGCTTGGGATTTTACTAAGAATGTTACTCATCCAGAGGAAATGTCCCCGTGTTGACAGTAATCAGTCATCTCACAGTTTGCCAGATAGTGTGAGACCCAGAGGGAATCCCACCGTCTTGATGTAAAAACATGAGGCCGTTTATTTACGGAGCTCCGGGCCGATACATATCTTCCACACGGAGACAGAGGAATCTACCACGAGGATAGAAAGCTAGGGGTTTATATAGAGGAAGGGTCGGGGGAAGGGTAGAAAATGACATGGTTACACATGATTAATCAATTTTAACATCAGCAGCTTAAGTAGTACGTGCAGGTGTCAGCACTCTGAAAGGCGAGGGGGGGAGGGTGCTTATCTGGGGTAGTAGAGCATCTGGCTAATCTTAAACCAAAACATATAAGGAAAACGAAGAAGGCAAAGAGGCGTCAGCTGACGAGTTAACAGCTTTTATGGAGGCACGTCCCTACTTTGCCCTACACCTGTAACTCATCAGGCTTTCCAGCACAGATTTTGAATTCAATTTTAATTTTCTTTTCTTACAATAGGAGCTAGCAATCTCAGGGCTAGTTCAAAATAGTAAACTTGGGATCCTCATTACAGCCAGGTATGGCAGACTACATTACATATTAGAAGAAAGTTGGTGAGTTCTTCTGACAAATGGAGATTCCCTTCAGACACTTAAAAGAGCAGCCAAGTTACTCCCATATGCAAGAATTTACAGTGGCCTGGGAAGAATGAAAGTTGTGGTTTTAGGAGGAACTACAATATTGCATTATTCATGAAAAGGTCAGCAAGAGCAGAACCCCCCTGGTGCAAGCTTTCACAAGGCTCAGAGGAATAGCATAATTGTGACTAGGGTGTGAAATCCTCACCTGGCTCCTGTCAATAGCTGACTTTAGATAGGGCTGATCTTATCTCAATTGTAAACATTGCCTGGTTCCTGCCAGTCTTTTTGTATGCATTTTTTGTTTTGTGTCAAATAACTTCAATTTACCTTGGCTGATGTGTCACCTAACTTCTTTGTTTTCTTCTGTAATATATGTCTGATGCTAGCTTTGAGAATTTACATCCAGATACAGCACTCTATAGTGCCCTTGTCTGTCATCCCGCCGACTCCTTGCTCACCTGATTACCGAAATCCTGGTTCCCCACAGGTTGAAGGACTGACTGAGTCCAGTCTGTGGCAGTCTTCCACATTATAGCTTTCCTCTCTGTCTCTTGCTACCCTCGTTTCATTCATTCAACAATCACACATTGAGAAACTTTAGGACATTCACCTGTGCAGGATGGGCTGCACCTGGCTCTCCTCTCGTAGAGCTAGCCTTCTGATGGCAAAGGGTTGAAAGCACACAGCCATGTTTTGGCAGTTTTAAGAGACTTTGTAAAGAACTGTTCTTGTAGCCATGGAGCAAGCTAATACGATAGCCATGAGTACTGGGGGGGGGGGGGGGAGGTAACTTCAGATGCCACAGTGGAGGAGGGCTTCTCTGAGGAGGTAGACTCTTAATTCAGCCTACTATCAAAATGGGAACAGGCAGGCTTTCCTTTGGAGAGTAGCATCCAGAAGGATATGTTTTCAACTTGGGAACTCCCAGCAGAGGTAGCAAAGAAGAAAGTCAGCAGTGGCCCCAGTGAGAGGCCCTCTTGCAGCTGATTATTTCCAAGGAATGAATCTTGAAACTTTGGAATTGTGGAGGGCAAAATGAGGCCCAAATAAATGCAGACGATTCCCCCATGGGAGGAAAAAAAAAAAAAAAAAACGAGAATTTGATTGCCATGGTTAATGTGAATTCTTGGCAAAATACAGGACTGACCTAAAGAGTCTGGTGCACATATGCTCAAGGGATCCCTTCACTCACCCGGTGCATTGGCTGTGGACTCCTTCAACCCAAATACCTTTGCTATGGATGTTCAGAGAAGATGTCTTTATGCCCAAACCCGAGTTCATTACCCCACACTCATTCACCCTACATTTAATGAATTCATGCTCTATCCTCTCATTTGTTCAGTTCACAGAAACTTGCTGGGCACAATTAGTGGTCAGTGGAGTGCCTGCACTGGATAATGACAAAGTGTGGTCATACATGCCCTGACTTTCCCTTAGAAAAGTGTTTCGGGGGGGGGGGGGTGCCACAGCTGAGCTAGCTACACGCACGTGAGCACGGTGCTCTGCAACTCAGCTTCACATCTGTAAAATGGAGATGATAGCACACATTTGGCATTAAACTAGATGTGGTAGGAAGGAGAGATGGGGAGGTGGGAGAAGGAGAAGAGAGGGAGAGAAGAAAGAACTGCCATTGATCTCATAGGGGGAGGGGTGGGATGGAATTCAGACACCCTGCCACTTGACACTTCAAGGACCTCACGATGGTATGAGGAAACGGAACCGATTCCAGTGAGTAGTTAACATTTACTGAGTGCTTATAATGTGCCAGGTACTGTTTTTAAGTGTACACATATGCGCTTCCTTCTTGAGTTTAGATATATTTCATATATCTCAATGCCCGAGGAGAAGCACCAGAGGGTGGAATAGACGAGTAGCAGGGAGAAAAAAATGCCCCATGGTTGGAGACACTCAACCCTGCTGAGGCAGGGCTGGGCAGCACGGCACGGCACGGCACGGCACGGCACGCCACACCATTCACAGGGCATCACACAATGTTAGGGGCTTGGATTTGATTCTCGAAGCGATGGGGAGTCACAGGAAGCACTGGGTTAATGCATTTTGGAGAGATGGCTGTGAAAGGTAAAGGAATATGGAAAGGATGATCAGGCTTAGGGTGCTCAGTGAGAAGGCCTGCCTCTTACTTCTGAGCCCTGACATGTGCCAAGCGGAGCCCCACTGATGACTAAGGATATGGATGGGTTCTGTGCCTCGTTTAGAAGAGCTGGGGAGATGTGGCGGTTGCTGATGTGGAGGGAAGGGGATCAGCACCCATATTCCTGGCTCAGTTCTGGGAAGGCAGGTCCCAGATCTCGGGCAGCAAATGGGGAAGAAGAAATACTGACTCCCAGCTCTCAGATACAGAAGACTGCCTCTGCCTTAAGGTTAGGGGTCCCCCTATTCCCCCCTTTTCTGTAACTTCCTTTTATAATGAAAATACTAAAGCACCTAGAACATAAAACTGCGTAAGACATGTCTGTCACCCGGATTAAGTGGCTAAACAGAGTTTGTCATATCTGCTTCATAAATATGTACCGTATATTTATGTAGTTATACAGTGTCTTATTTGGGCTTTTATTGTTGTCAAATAATTACATCATTACCCTGCCCTTGAATTCTTAGCAAGTATTGTGAAAATGCATCCAGGCTGTGACAGTGCTGTTGTTGGGCTTGAAAATTAAAGATTGTTTCACATATCTACTAATTCGTCCATGCTACAATTTCCCTAGGAAATCTTAGAATTTTGACGTTACTTAAACACACACACACACACACACACACACACACACACACACACACAAACTGGATTCCAGTAACAACACCATTTTGGTTTTGTTGTATCTTTTATGTCTTTTTAAGATGCATAGCAGTGCTCCCCACATGTAGGGTGTGTGTGTATATGTGTGGTTTCCAATAAAACAAGCCAGGTAGCTAGTGCGATGTCTGATACGTGCATATTACAGTCATCCCTCCCTCCCTGCTTCCATCTGCATTCCATTAAGATGGAATTTAGTCCTAAAATCTTGGCCAAATTTGAGTCTGAGCTTTGGGGCAGGGTATGCCATTGGTGCTCGTGTCCTATGATGCCCTGCTCATGCTAAGTCTTGGGTTTCAGACCATCATCCCCCTGTTCTGTCACAAACTCTAAGTCCAGGTCCTGGAATAGAAAAAGGTCAACTTTGTTCCAGAAAGCATGGAAGTTCCCCAAATGCTAATGGGTCCTGTCAGAAAGACACACTATTGAACTTAAGCCCCCTACCCTGGACTAGGGAACTAGTCAAATGTGCAGCACTCCAAGCATCCATATGTATGGGTGAAATACACCAAAAACATAAACGTGAACATTTCTGCTCAGGAAAGGGTAACAGGGACAAAAATTTTTTTAAAAAAAAATTAAAAAAGGAAGACAGTGTACTTTGAAGAAGTGGTTCCTGTGACAGCTGAGATTGATTCTGTTAAGAATACTTTGAGGGTCTCAGTCTGATCTACACCTTGGTCTGAAATCTAGACTATTCTGGTCTTAAACTTGGTCCAAGGGAACAGTTAATTCCACTGTGTGTGAGCGTGTGTGAGGAAAGATGGGATTCAAAGTGGTCTTCCTCTCCCGAATCACTTCAGAGTCATAAACATGTATTTCCATTTTAACATTAACATTAGACAAATCGAATCTTCCAGATTTTTTCCCTAACATTGCACAATTGATTGTCTCTTTCTATAAAAAATTTAAATAAATAAATAAATAAATAGACCTACGAAAAGGGAAAGAAAAAAGGAATCCCTTGGAGCCCATCTAACAAACAAACCCAGCTGGTAAATGTTGTCGGGGCCAAACCCTGGCAGTTTGAACAAATTATCTTCACCTCCAATCTGAGGTTGAACGGTTAAACTGCTTTGTGCCAGTTTTCAACCTTGGTATGCAGTCCACAGAGCATTACTTTATGGACACCAAATGTTGCTTTTAAGTAGCAAGCATTCCATTTCCCCCTGACCGTGCAGACAAACGGCGGTTCCGTGGGGTGAAGAAAATGGACCCATGGACTCAACAGATGTTGGCCTCTTGTCTGCAACAAAGGCTTTCCTGGAAGGACTTGGGACAGCTTTAAGAATTCATATCTACTTAATTAAAAAACAAAGGGGGGGGGTGTTGTTTGTTCATTTTGTATTTTGCATATTTTCCAGTATTATTGACCAATTGTTTTTCAGAGGAGAGGTTGGAAAAAGGCGGGACTGTTTTTCTGTCGTACAACTTTTTGCAGCATACACCCCACGGCTGTGACGTCATTTGTACCTTTCCACTCTAAGTTCTCTGCATTGGGAAGAACTCTTCCTGAGAAATTAAAAACTTCCAGTCTCACGGGCCTCTGAAGCAGGTGCAAGTACTATGACGAGCCCTTGCTGCCAGAGACGGTACAAAGCGCCACCATTTTACTATTTGTATTCGGATCCTGCTTATCAACTTCTGTGTGTCTTGGTGAGTTTTGCCAAAGCATTCTCGGTTAACAATTTATTCGGCATTTTCCAAATTAACCCTCAGAAAGGAAAAAACAAAAAACAAAAAACAAAAAACAAAAAACAAAAAACAAAAAACAAAAACAAACAAACAAACAAACAACTCAGGGTGTCTGGTATAAATGTAGCTTTTGGTTTTTTGCAAGAGTGATTGGTGCTGCCTGCCCAGGTCATCTGAGAGCCTGTTGGCCCTCGAACCACTTTCTCAATCGTAGATCACCAGACATTAAGTTGAAAACAGACTAACTAGGTGTGTGTATCCGTTACACAAAAGAAGAAAGTAAGGAAGCAAAGCAGGATGAAGCAGACAGCCTTTGTGTGGTGGAGCAGGGCAGGAGAGCTTTTCCTCAATTTTTTTTTTTTTAAATCAAAAGAGATGCCCCGGGATTCTGATGTATTTATGGTTACTAAACTAAGAGGCAAGCGCCAGGGTTCAGCTTTGAGTTTCTTAAACAGTAGACCAAACCTCCTGGTTTCCCCTGTCTTCTTCTCATCGGTTCTGTGAATGGTCACTGCTAGAGCAGCCAAGGACCTGAGGAGAATCCAGGGTGCGAGCCAGAAGCCAGCACAATCTTCTTTCTCAGTGGAGGCTCCTTATATCTTACAAAGCATTCTCTGTGGGTTTTCATGCATTTGAGAGAGGCACATGCTTGCAACCACTCGTTTCTCCAGCTCCTGTTCCTGCCACAGTAGAGGCTGTGAACTAACCAAATCCGTAATTGCCCTCCTAGCAGAGGACTGTTGTGTTGAAACAAACCTCCTTGGCAACAAGTTGCATTCAATAAATCCACTAGCCACTCGGAGTCCCTTTCCCGAGTCCTAGGTGAGCTATCATTACACCCATTTCATAAAACTCTCAAGTCCCTACCTAGATCACTGCTGGTGAACAGATGCGTGGCCACAGGAGCGGTCTGAACTCTGCCACTATGACTTTGAAGGATACTTCTTGAGTTCCATCTCTTCTGTGCAAGCCTGCACCTCCTGATCCTCTGAGAGGCAGTGTGTTAGTGGCTTCTCTCCTTCAGATGTCTTAGCACTAGGTGACAGCTTTGGCCAATCTAAAACAAATCCAGGGAAGGGTCCATGGAAGAAAAACTCATGAATTCAACTCAAATTCCTTCTTTTACAACTTCTTTCCGAGAATAAGAGCAGAGGTGGCCAGACTTTTGTTTGAAGTTACCTTCAACTACTTCATCTTCATCAATCTTTCTGTCTTCAACCTCCTGCTACTTCTTAGAAGCTATATACAGCTCTGGCTCTGACATCCCCCAACTGTGAGCTGCAAAGACAGCCACTACCCAGTGTGACCCTGACACTCATGTCATTTGACCAATGCCTTCATAGTGTTCTCCTATAGATGAGGTGGCCTCCCCAATTAATTGCAGGAGAATTGTAGATGTGGAGATGTCTTGAGGTTCACAATAGAATGTCAATCCTACCTCTGCTTCCTTTGGCTTCTAGCGTACATAAATGTCTATTTAGCCACATGGAGTGGCCAGCAAGCCACAGCCTTGTAGTGGCTCTGGTCTAGCCACTACCATAAGAAGCCCCACTCACAGTTAGATGCAGTATGGAGACTATGGTGGGAGGTTCTTATGGTGGGATAATGTCAGAGGTGTCTATGCTCATTTACTTTTTTTTTTTCTTCTCACACTCCCACCCCTCAGCTGCAAGAAGACACTGTTACACAGTGAGGCTTTTCTGGGGGTGTAAGAAAGGTCCTAAAGTCATGCCTTCTTCTGATCTTCTGTGAAGATGCTAGATCTACTGAGAAAAACCTTTTTTATCCAGGAGAGAAGATGACCGGGAAAGCTCACACACAGCATCTCTTTCAAGCATGTCTAGAGAAGATAAGCAGTCATGGGTCCTACCATAGCAGGGAACTTAACGGAACTACATGGCACGTGCCTTAGAGGGTGAAGGGTCCTCAGCCAGGAGGGGCTTCTGGTATAAGCTGGATGTGGATTCTGGCCATGGCAAAGGCTCATGGACCCAGAAGGCACTTGTCAGTCAGGGTTCAATCATGGAGGCAGAGACAATAGGAGACAGATGTGTGCAGATCTTCAGCACACATTTATTGTACCAATCTGCCTCTGCAGAGGCATCTCTCCAGTAATGCTGGAGACCAGAGGTTGTACCTGGGTAGTCGGGAAAGAGGGATTGAGCAGAGTGGAACTTCACAAGCAACAGGCAGGCACCACATCCCCACAGCCAGGCTGACCCACTTCGGGTCATTTTCCCCTGACTTTGGTAACAGGGATATCCTGTCGAAGCCAGGATTCTTTCCATGTCAGAAACTGAGCACAGATAGACCTAACAGGGACCTCAGAGAGAACAAGGGATGGCTAAGGGGGGAGCGGGGAGCTGTCGTGGGTCAAGTTGTTGCTTCATGCCAAGCCAGTGGATCAATGGCTTAGAGACACCGTGTGTGAGTTGAGTCTATAGCTCAAATACAGAGCACTTGCCAAGAAGCAATGTGTCTATGTTACAAAATTCCACTCTCTCTTCCATCCTCTAACCCTCAAAAAAGAACCTCCCATTATGGTCTGCAACAAACAATAGGTAATCCCAGAGAAGAATGTATATAGCCCTGCCTCATAAGTGGGCACATTGCAAAGCCATTAAAAGAAAAACTGGCTGTCTAGTGTGGGCGGCAGAGAGGGCCATTACAAACGGTGATGCCTGCCACTAGCTCCCACCACTGAACGTTGAGTCTTGCCAGGGGAAATGGTTACCTATGACTTGACTTTTGGCTACTTCGGGGGTTATTCTTTCACCCTTTATCTGTCCCTTCTCTTCCACCCTTTCACACACACACATAACCCCCCAATACTAGGTAGGAGAAGGAAAAAAAGGTCAGAGGGGAAAAGGGGGCATTATCATTAGACTACTTCCTATTGACTAGGGGTACCAGATTCCTTGGGGGTAAATTTGATCTTCGCTGCTGTTTGGATATCTAATTTTTTTTTTATTTTTTTATTTTTTATTTTTCCGCAAGAATACTTGACAGACCGCAGCAAACGCAACGACCCACTACCTAGCCACCAGAAGCAGCAGGTCCTTCAATCAGGGCTCTCACATTTATATATCCTCTGAGAAGTCCCCAGAATCCTAAATGTCACGCATTTGCAGAAACCACACATCTGCAGCTGGCAAAACCACGCCGCTACTAGAGCACAGGCCACGCCCCTGCTAGAGCACAGGCCACGCCCCTGCTAGAGCACAGGCCACGCCCCTGCTAGAGCACAGGGCAAGTCATTGTCAGCAGCTGTGAAGCAGCCCCAGATCCCACACCTGGGACCAAAACAAAAACATTCTTATATTTCTGTGTTTTAAAAGAAACCAAAATCCTCACTACAGTTAGTCTAGGGAAATTTGGTGGAAAATGTTGATAAAGATGACCATTAAATGTTTTCCAGTCTGCTCCAAGCTGTCTTTATCAATCCCCACTTAATGCTCTTTTTGTTACTGATCATTAGAAGACTTATTATAGACTTCGCTGCTACCCACCTCCTTCACTGTTCTGAGAACCATAAGGAAGTTTTCTGTCCCTTTATAAGGTCTGTGTAAGAGAGCAATGTCAGAATGTCCCAAGGATGACTGATATTCATCCTGTAATCCCAAGGTAAAAAAGGGGTGCTGCCTATTTTGATTTAGAAACTATTTCTGAAAATTTCTAAGAAGTTTCCTGAAGTTTGACTTAGAAGTTCTAACATAAGCCATGATGTGTCCTTTCCTGTAAATTCACAATGATATCCGTGATGGTTTCGGTGCTACTCAACTTCTTTCTTGACCAAGATCCACATCACTGCAGACATGCAGACTTGCCAGTGTCTGGGTCTCCTTGTCTAGTCTGCTCTAGAGAATCTGTACTCAAGTTATCTTCATCTCTCTCACACACATAGCTTCCAAACAAAACAAAACTCCCAAACCCTTTAGACAAATGACTGAAACAGAAGCCTCTAGAACACTCATTTGAAGTCAGAAGACATGACCAAGCCAAGTTCTATGACCTTTTAGAAAATGGTTTCCTCCATATTCAACTCTACCACCATCCATTCCTCAGACCACCTAAAAGTAGCAGGTTTGTGCTTCTTCCTTGGCTGTGGCCTGCCATGCTTCACTGTGCACAGGTGCTTTTCCTATGACCTTGTGAGACCCCAAAGTGTTTCCCCCTGAAATGTACAGCCCTTGGATGCTCCCCCCACCCCCCACCCCCCCGCCTGTTTCCCTGATCTCTGGGAATGCAGCCAGTGAGAAGCTCTTTGTTAGCAAGATGACCCAGCCTGACTGACAGATAATTCCAAGGACAGCTCACTCCCTCTCTTTGTTCCTTCAGCAAGGCTATCCCACCCCACCCCCCTGCCCAGAGAAGAGCTGTAGCCTAACTCCTCCCAACTTCTCACTTTTTCCTTAAAACCCCCCTACTGTTGCTGCTCTGGGTCGAACTTCCCAGCCCCTCGGGGTGAAAGGAGCTCGTCCTTAGCTAGTGCTGATAAATAAAGTCCTCTTGCAGTTTCTGAGTGATTTGGGGTGTCGCCTTTCTGGAGTCAGAATGTGAGGAATTCCTTGCTTTTTCTAAGTCTTTCAACCTGACTGAAGTTTACCATAACTGTCTGGGGACAAGCCAGAGGCCCATTCTGGCTATGGATTGTACAAAGAGTCAAAGCAAATGTGTCATGCCAATACATGCTTGGGTTTTGTATTCTTGTGCCTTTAAGAGGACAATTTGGTCAGGCAGAGACACAAAAGACCTACCTGAGGCTGGATCTTAACCCTGTTATTGACTAAACCAAACTGTGTGACCTTGAGCAAGTCACTGACTCTGTTGAGCAGTATCTTCACCTTCATAAGGGATAGATAGCAATCTACCTTTCAGGGCGAGGGTGGATCTGAAAGAAAATTGGAGTTGGGAATTTTGGAGAGATGGCTCAGTTGTTAAGAGCACTGGCTGCTCTTCCAGAGGACTCAGGTTCAGTTCCCAGCACCCACATTGGGTGGCTCACAACTGCCTGTAACTACAGCTTCAGGAGATCCAACACCCGCTGTGGCCTCAGATGAGGCACCTGCACTCATGTGCAAATACCCACATACATACATTGAAAGAGTAATAAAAAATAAATTGAGGAAAAAAGTGGATACTTTGTAATTTATTATAAAGGATGTTGTTGCAAGGACATATATCTCGAGTTACAAATGGCATTCTTTCTAAAGTGTTCTGGTCAGGTGACGTTTTATGTGAAACCTTTTACACATGTCAATGACGCTTCTGTGTTACATAGTATATTTAGTGGTGGAGTGCACGTTACAAATAGCATTCTTTCTAAAGCATTCTGGTCAGGTGACGTTTTTATATGAAACCTTTTACACATGTCAATGATGCTTCTGTGTTACATAGCATATTTAGTGGTGAGGTGATAGAATACTTAAATGGTGTCCAATCATTAGGACTTTGGAGTCATAAGCAAATGTAGTGCTTCAGGGAAAGTGATCAATAAGCAGTCAAGAGGCTAAAAAGGCAAAGCTACAATTGTCACATGCCTCTCGCCAGCAAGAAGGACACGACCCCCGAGCTCTTCCTTAAGCAGTTTATTCAGGAACCTTGAATCATTTTCTGACTACTCTTCCCCTAACTAACTAACTAACTAACTAACTAACTAACTACTGATCACTGACTATTGACTACGGGGAAAGCCAGCCCACAGGCTAAATAGTCCTAGGCTTACCCCAGTAAGCCACGTGGCGACAGCAGATAGGTCCACATATACGAAAGCAAGCCGGATCATCACCTTAGCCAAATAAGGACTTGTTTATCCCTGAGAGCACTCGTGATCAGGTTAGCGGATGGCGGAAACCAGCGCCATCTTAAGGGCACGGCACTACACAGCTCACTACATACAATGATCATTTCCTTCAGGAAAAAAAAATACATATTCACTGCCCAGAAATGGGATACTCCCTTGAGTAGTTAATGTTCTCCATGGGCCTTTCGATAGCTGCCTTGGAAGGGGTCACTGCCCCTCCTCTGGAATTTGTATAGTTGGTCCATGGGATGACTGAGGTGCAGAAGTCAATGAAAGAGGGACTCCGGGTGGAGAAGGAACCAAGAGAGCTTAGGCTGAGAGCTATCCCGAGACTCCAGCTCTGCTTCCATTGGATCCAGCGGATCTGGGCTTCCTAAAGTAGCCCCAGAGGGTTGCTAAAAAATCTTAATGGCATTACCTCAAACCCTTCCCTAGAGAAAGAGCAAGGTAGAGAATGAGCCCGCTCACTGGGAGGAAAGATGCAAATTTGAACGTCACCCTACCTCCAGGTTCCACAGTCATACATCTGGAGTAGCCAGAGAAAAAGAGAAGGGGGGCGGGGAAGCCACATCAAGAGTAAAACATACTTTTTTTTGTTAACTAAAAAATAAAAGTCTCAAGTATTGAAGACACAGATTTAGTCTTAGGGTGCAGCTAGAACTACAGAGATGTACCCCGGTGAGGGTGGCAGATTCCGCCCCCCCCCCTCCATTGCTTCTTGTTAGGATTAAGATTGGACATGATGGTCTGATTTATAAGCCACTTTGTAGCTTAGATTCAGATGAGAGAAGTGTAGAAAAAATGAATATAGACCAAACATATCACTAAACATTCAAATCTCACCTTTTAAAAATCTATGCACATGTATGGTGATTACTCTGTATGTACCAGTACTTAAAAAAAAATCTAGCTAGCTGTGGCATGTCATACAGTCCAAAAAGTCCACTTCACATGGAAACCGTTGGTTGCTTTAGAAACCCTTGTAGTTTAGGGGTCCCACAAGTCATGAATAGAAAAGACAGGTTTTGCTGCTGTAAATGCTCCCCTCCCAAAGGTGTGTTTGAGGAGGGATTCTAAGGGGATGTATTGGTCCGTTTGTGTTTAGTACTGATCCCAGAGAGGTAAGACGCTCAGATTTCATAACCATGTCTAAAAAGTTGAATTTAATCAGACAGGCAGATAACACACGAACACAAATGGAGGCTATTTGAAGAAAGAGGATGGATCGACTAGAGAGGGGTCAGTAATTATGAGCAAGGTACACTGATATATATGTATGAAAATGTCATAATGGGACCCATTATTTTGTATACTAATGAAAAACAAATTTAGTTTTAAAAGGACTAGTGCAAAATCTTCACTTAGAACAGATGCCTCGGTATCAACCTTAACGGTACTTCACAGTAAAAATGGCAACCCACACTTCTGAGGGGCCAGGCATCCCGGGGAACAGTATTCCCTCTCCCTCCATAAGGGCAACGAGAGAGGCGCCACACCTGCGTCCCCGAATCACTCCAGAACTGTCATCAAGAGTTAAGCTTACTCTAGGATTTCTCCAGTTCGTCATAGTATAGCCACCACTGCCACTACCACCCCCACCATGCCACCCCCACCTCCAGGGCCTTGGTCTCCCTTTGTCTTCCTTGACATTCTTTTGTCCTAAGGACTAGTGCCCAATGTCCTTCCTGGCTTAGCTGGAAGCTCTCTGGCTTCCACTCCTGGAGCTCTCTGGCTGTTAAGTCCAGTGGCTCAAATTAGCCTCTCGGAGCCCTAACCCTCGACCTGCCAGCCTCCCTTATCACAAGAGCTGGGAAACTCTCCTTTTGAAAGTATCTCAAAGGTTGACTGTCCTGGGGCTGATAACCTCAGAAAATGCATTTTAGAAAAAAGCTGGCCAGATTGATTCCTGAGATAGTTGTGTTTAAGAAAGGGGAGTCAAGAACGGGGAATGAGAATCCTTGTTGTTTGCGTGTACAAAAGAGCCAGGTCTGTTGACACAGCTTTATTAACATAACCCTGAGACCACATCTAAAGCAAATATCTAAGAGAACTGTCAGTAAGGTTCACAAAAACTGTGTGCATTCGAACGTGATCTTCAGATGCCCCAGTGGCATTTTACATGGCTGAGCGCTAATTTCCCCCTCCCTCTCTGCCTGCTTGCTCTAGCGTCTCCATCGGGGACAGGGGTGGCTCCCCACCCCCTTCTCTTCCCCTTTCTTCCCTTCCCTTGATGCTCAGCGTCTGGTGGTGTTGGGATAGAACAGGTTTCCAAAACAGTGTGTGAAGAGCTGGGGTACAGCTGGGAAGAGCTTCCGGACAGCATGCGTAACAATGAGCAGGGGCGGTAACTAAAAGTGGGACTTGGCAGCTGAGACAATGAATAAAGCATCTTGACCTGATTTGCCAATGTAGAAATGATACTCACTGGCGAAGAAGCCGTGATTGGACAAAAGGGATGTCGACTGTACTGAGAAATTTGTCTTGAAACCCCTCGAAGTACCTCGGTAGTTCATAAGCCTGTGCATGAATCAAATCCAGCGATCCAGACAACGGGCATATATATGTAGTAGCTCCCTCAGGAACTCTTTAAGTCTCAGCAGCTTGAGGCCACACGCATTTCTTTCCATCCTACACTGGTGTGTGAAGAAGCTTGCCAGGTGTCCTACCACCGTATGGACCACTCAGGCTCCTCCTAGCGGGCATCCCATCCATCTTGGGAAGACATCAGAATCTTCTCCTGATACTTTTTTGACAAGAGAAGAAACGAGTAGAAGATAGGGATGTACACAGGAGGAGTTAGGTAGGGTGAGGTGCACAGCACTTTCACTTGCATGTGTGTGGTCCTATTCCAATGAGTGCTCTCATCAAAGAGGATTCTGGGAAATGTGGGCTCCATTTCCTTCTGTGATTTTTCTGTTTTTTGTTGTTGTTGGGTTTTGTTGTTTTTGTTGTTGGTTTGGTTTTGAGACAGGGTCCCATTCTGTACCACAAGCTAGCCTGAAACTCATTATATAGACCAGGCTGGCCTTGAACTCTTGACAGATCCTCAACCTAAGATTCCTAAATGCTGGGATTACAGAAACGGGTGTTTCAAATGTGCCCTTGTGAAGTAATACCCCCTTGGTTACCCTTCTCTCTGAGCCCTTTTGTCATAGCTTTGTCCCTCCTTCATTTATTGGATTCACAATAGACAGAGAAGGATAGGATTTTGTTTGTTTTCCTGTTTGTTTTCTTGTTTTATATTGTTGAGAGCCAGCCTCTATGTAACTCTTTATTTTTTCCTCTTTATCTCCATCACCTCCCTGCCTCTACCCCAGTGACCCAGAATTGGGTTTCTGTCTCATTGCTGGAGTTCTGCCTAAAGTAAAAGGATTGATTATGAAATCAAAGGAAGAACAAGATGGGGAACCCTCCTGCCCTCTGAGCCTCACCCCTACTCCCCATGGGCCATTGTTCCACACGGTGAAGGCTGGCGAACACTTGGCTGCCTTGGGTGTCTGGATATGGGTCCCTCATTCCCACATCTTCATAGTTTTCGATAAAAGTCAGGAACTCAGATGTCTACTTGAAAATTGAGAATTTTTGAAAACTTGGCTCAAGCAACATTTCAACCAAGAGTCTCTCATCTTACCTCTCTCTAGTTTGTACTGTGGTCTGGAATTGTCACCATCCAGAATCCCAGTAAAGAAGACAGTAGCAATCAGATATTGCCTGCACGGCTGCTAGGGGAAGCAGGGAGAGGTACAATCCCACAAGGTGACCTTCAGGCAGTGCCAGGAGCCCAGGTGATACTTCTGGGCTTCCTCAAATAGATATAGGCAACACCAGAGGATATAGAGGTTAGACTGGGAATGGGTGCAAAGAATTCTTTCTCAGGGTGACCTTCCTCCTGTCATTGCCTCCTGCCTCCTGCTGTGATGCTGTCAAACTCTGGACCACATTTAGATTTAGTGCATCCATGTTTATTCTGTGCAACAACAACAAAAAAAACCTATGAGCTGCTTTGGTTTCAGAAAATCGGTCTACATTGCTTCTCTGCCTTTTGGCTAAGATCAAGTGTAGAAAGTCCGTCTACTTAGAGAAGAGACCTGTGCACAAACCAGGTAACAACGTCCTTCTGTAAGAGATATCTTCTACCTGATGATACATGGGCTTGTAATTTTTAACTTCACATAATACCCCTCATCATATTCTAACCCCCACCAAAGGCCTTCTAGATTTGAAAATTACACTACATATTTTTAGTTACAGACTTAGACAAGAAAATAACTCATAGAAATGATTGCTTAAGTCCTGTTTAGTGACACAAATCAAATGTTGGTGACAAAAACAGTCACATACACTTTAATTACGTGCAGCCATCTATTGTAGACATTGGAATAAGCTTTTGGAGTAAGTATAACTTTATATAATGTGACAGAGCACACACAGTGTGATAGTTTTCAAATCTTTTTCTTGTTAACAAAAAAGATACATGGAGGTTTTAGAAGCCAATATTAAATAATGAAGGGTTTTTTTTTTCCAGATAATGTTGTTGCATGCAGTTACTTAACAGTTCAACTAAGAAAGAAATGTAGGGAAAAGAGAGATGTAATGGATGGGTTGAGTTTTTATCCTGATGTCCTGGGCTCAAAGCTCCTTTTGGATGCAGTGTGACACCACCCAGAGGCCTTCACTGTCAGAGGACTTCCTTGCATCCCAGTCTTGAGAATTTCCAAGGATCTTCTTCCCGCACCTTCAATAGCTACTTTCCTCTTCCCACGAAGGAAAACTGAGACACAAGAAATGGCAGCTTTGATACTGATCTGGGGAGCACCCACTGAGCCCACCTTAGTCTCCAGAGTAGGTTGGATAACATTAGTGCCTGCCCCAGGGTGTTATCCCTGCGCGTTAGCTGTGTGTGCCTTACAGACTTCTTACTCTGCTTGCACCTAAGAAGAAAAACTTGAGGTGAAGTGGCTCTGTGCCGAGAGCAGAACAGCTGGGCGAGTTAGCTAGATGGTGCTTGCTATAGCAGGAAGTGTACTAGGTTCCCAGTGCCCTCACTTTGAAACCAGCCCCTGGGAGTTCTTGCACAAGCTGTGTTTCTCAGTCTCCAAGTTGCTTTTAAAGGATAAGGAAAAGAAATTGCTCCAAATTTAGAACAATCCTTTAAAATGTGTGAGCATGCAGCTGTGTAACAATCAGACTACCTTACCTGTGACAGGATGCTGCACCCTGTGGCCCGAAAAGCCGGTGTTTGGAGATGCAGTCTGACTTCACCTGTCTATTCAGACAAGTATGGGCTCTCCAGATTTATTTCCCTCTGTCCTCAACACACACGCACACGTGTGAGCAAGTACACACATTATAAATAAAATAACCATTTTAACACTAACATAGGAAACATTGGAACCATTTTAACACTAACATAGGAAACATTGGGCAAATACATTAATTCTTAAGAAAGCCCCTCTGTTTCACACTGAAACCAACACACCTCAGAGATGTCCTCTCTCCTGGTGGGAAACACTTTAGTAAAGACAAACGAATCTATCACTCTGGAGACTTTAAGAACAGAAGTCTGTCACGTGTGTGAAATCTTTTTGCTTGTACAAAAAGACCCAGCAGATGTGTCTGGTAAAACTCTCTTGCTCAGTTGGTGTGGGGAGCAGGCGTGGCCGCATGGGCCAAAGACGGTGCCTGGCTCTATGCCAAGCCCTGTGACCTCGCTTGTTTATCCCAGTCTCAGTCATGCACAATAATAAAAGCAGTGAGTGAGTGTAACTCGTTGGAAAGATTAGCGCAACATCTCGCGATACCATTCTATCAGCCAATCCTACATGCTGCCTTGGACGTGTGTGTGTGTGTGTGTGTGTGTGTGTGTGTGTGTGTGTGTGTGTTTATGATTGGGTGGTATGAGGTGGCATGAGTGAATGGAAGTATAAATTGAGGGCAGCCCCAGATGAGGTGGGCCAGAGACCAGAGACCAGCATAACAGAGAGAGACCAGATGAGAGACCAGACCAGTGTTAGCGCCAGCGTTAGGCCAGAGAGCAGCAGATGAGGAGAGCAACACCAGCGTGAGAGAGCAGCTTAGGAGAGACCAGAGTGAGTGAGTGAGTGAGTGAACGGCTGCTGCTGTGAAACCTGAGAGAGAAGCAGAATAAAAATTTGCTGAGAAAGGCAAGCTGTCTGAACCCGCCCTGCTGCTCCCTCGTGTAGTTTCTTCCCTCCCTGTCTCTGCCGGACAGATAGAGACGTGGGAGATTGAGGCTGCAACAAGTTGGCCAAGGGCCTCTGGGTCAGAGGCTCATGGGGCATGCATATCTGTAAGCCTCTTTCCAGAGCTCATGGTGCACAAGCCCCGACTAAGTCTCACTGAAAGTAATGAGTTGATCTCAATATAATGACAACTACCCTGTACCCACCCCCACATACTCTTGTTAGACAGGCAGACACACACGTACGTGCATGCATGTGTGCGCACACATTCCCTCAGTATGGCCCTCTTGCCACCCCCTATAAATCCCAGTGAAGACTTCAGGGGTGTGGGCTGGAAGCAAAAGAGCCAAAGCCATTTGTTTGGTTCATTTCGAGAAGCTTTCTTTGTTTAGAACCAAAGCAATTCTTACAATGACTTCAGATTGAATTCTTGGCTTGAGCAGTTTGCCTGGCTTCCTGGTTACAATCTGGGCTGGGGTCCTTATTCATTCTTACTTTCTAAAGTTATGAAATGGGTGCCTTTGTGCAGTGGAAGGGAGGGTTGCAGCTTTGTTCCCCCTCTTGGTGCTTGTTGTCTCTGCTGGGAATGTGCGGTTAAGAGTCCAGGAAACGCCTCCTTCCTGATAGATGCCTCATCTCTTTCCCATTGTTAGGCTGGATACTAGAAGGTGCTTCTCTGTGAGTGGCTAGAACCCTCCCACAACCTCCACTTTGCTAGCATATGCCAGATACAGGACGGTGACCATCCAGGAATTCGGTCTGCAGCGTGCCTTTTGAAGTTTCTTCACCTTGCTAATTAATGAAGTAGGGAACTGTACCTTTTGAAAAGGTCAAAACCAATTGAGCTTGCAGCAGCTTCCCTATCTTTGAGATGTCCACACAGAATGGAATTACAAGCCATTGATTGAAATAGTAAGTAAGCCATGGGTCTATACTAACCGACTAAATGGTAAGACAGTGGAAAGCCCTGTCCCTTCAAGACAGAATTAACTGGCATGCATAACAAACGGGCATATGCTGGAGGGAAGAAAACACCACAGAAGCAAGTGGTTTGTTCCCAGAGGGTTTGTCAGCTGATGTGGGAGGAAGCTGGGGCTGGTAGACACTGACTTACCTGCCTGGCTGACCACAAGACTTTGTCACCACAAACCCACCCACAAGTTACCAGCATCCTTTCCACATTATTTCTACCAAAAACATGTGGTCTGGAGCTGGTTATGGGGAAAAGTTAGACCAACCAAGAATGGTGGCCTGGCTAGAGGCTCATCTAAGACACGGGGACAGGAACAGCCAGGTAGAGGAGGCTGATGAGACAGGACGAGGAAATACAATGTATGGTATCCTCTTAGGATCTTGGCCCAGAAAAGAAGAATGAAAGCCTAGCTGGTCAGTCAGTCAGTCAGTAAAATGTGGTAGGGCTGTGGTCTGAGGGAGCGGGAGTGGTGTCGAATCAGGCCTGTTGACCGCTGGAGACTCACAAGTTTACATAGTTGTAATGTAAGCCAGTCTCTGTGTGGGGGAAGAGCTCTCCTGTCTTGGTCTGTTTGTGTTGCTATAATGGAACACCACAGACTGGCTGACATATAAAGAGCCAAAAGTTCTCAGACTTCTGGAGACTTAAAAGTCCATGACCTGGCATTTGGCAAGGGCATTTCTTTATGTGATATCCCATAGCTAAAGGCAGGAAGGTAGGGACTGAGTTCAGTTTTTGGAGGGGTAGAAAATTCCAGAATAATTGTCACCTCACCACGGTGACAGTTGCATTTGTCCATACCAGAGGGCACAGCCATCCCTACTGAATCCCTCTTCCTCATCTCCACCTACCAAGACAGCTTGGCTGAGGATTTGGCTACCAACATTTAAAAACTAGGGGAAACATTGAAGCCCTGGCACTCCTTCTCACGAGGCATCTGAAGGAACCCTTGAGAGTGTCTTTGTTCAATTCTTGAAACCTTCCAGTAGCCCAGAAGCCCAAACCATAAACGAGTCTCATCCCACAGAATGCTTTGAGCAGTTGCCCTCTGAACTGGGATTACACATGGCCCGTTCAAGTCTTCTTTAATTTGCTAGACATAGAGCAAATATTTTTAAGCCACACATTTTCTAAAGGCTTTATGATATCATATACAGAGAACCAGAATTTCATTTCTTAATTGGGAATGAACATTAATTAAGATGTCAAACAATTCCAGCACCCAGGATTTATCCTTTGGGTGGGTTGCCCTGTGAGCACGATTGTTTGGGTTGTTTGTTTGTTTGTTTGTTTGTTTTTGTTTTGTTTTTGTGATTGTGGCTTGACGGACCACTTCTACCTATCCTTGAACTTCATGTAAATGGAGGAAAACTGTGATCTCTTCAGTGGTCTTGTCTTCTCTTGCCCAGCTGTGAGAACTATGAACTCCTGCTATCCAGCCACTACTTGCCCTCTTGTAAGAGCTGTAAGGTGTGTTGCCCAACGGCTGTGGCACAAAGCACCCACCCATTATTTTGGAGTAAACTAGGTTATGCCCAGCAGGGGCTGTTTAACAAAGCTCTTGTAGGCCCAGGGACACTCCCACTTTAAGGTACGAGGCTTAGAAGTCTCACAGATGTAGTGAAGACTGGGGCTTGGAAAACTTTCTGTAAAGAAACGGATGGCAATCACTTGAGGCTCTACAAATCGGTGTGCTCTATCTTGACAAGTCACAAGCGATGCCCAGACTAATGGGCATACGGATGTGATAAACCTTTATTTACAAAAGCAATTTTGTCTACAAAATCCAGATGCTGGTGTGGGTATTTGGTCTGGTTTGCTTTCTCAGAGTATGTGAAATGTTTTTCGACGATGTTGTTCCCTAATGTACTGAGTGATGTACTGCAAAAAACAGGTAGTTGCTCCATGACTTTCCCCGGATTTAGAATTGGCTTTTTGTTTTAGCCGTTGTTCTGGTTGTGGTCTTAACTTGTGGTCCCATGATACTCACGGTATCAAGGGCTTACAATTTATATATCAGCCCTTTAAATATTCTTACTTAAAATATGCTGATGGAAGTCTGTGGGTGCACTGTTGATGGACTGAACTCACCTCCCCTTTGCTGGAGACATCCTGGTTATGAATCTGTATTGTGGATCAGATGAATTATGATCTGACAACTTCTGGGGGTGGGAAGTCAAAACAGCAGCTTAGCCAGGGACCTCTGCATCAGGGTGTGTCATGAAGCTGCAGTCAGGCTGGTGACCAAGAGTGAAGTCTCCTATATGTCTCAGAGGGGAAAGGGGGGCCTGCTTGCCTCCCCACGTGGCTCATCCCCACAGCCTTCAGTTCCGGGAGAGATGGCAGTTCAACCACCTCAATGTCTTACGGTTCTGAAGATCATCCTTAATGTCTTACTACATGGGGTTGTAACAGGGCCCAGACCTTGGCACAACTGACTCCATGATGAAAGTGCCATTCAGTCTGTAAAATTCAGCAGGTAGACAGCCTCTCCTGCCAAACTAAAACAAAGGCCTAATCCATTAAAGTCCATATAGTTTTGAGAAAGTCTCTGTCCTAAGCTTGTATTTTGGCTTCTGTAGTTCTGCTTCTGGCTAACTGTTCTTGTTAACTGATGTATGTCAGCCCAAGACATGTTTTTTGTGTTTTAAAGCTCACCCTGTCAAAGGTGCTGCATTGGGATTCCCAAACACCAGTGCATTCCTCAGCTGGGTGATAGAGTTTCTATTGGCTTAAACTTATGCTAAGCAGTATTCTCTGACTGATGAGAGAATACACAACAGGCTTTCTCATTATGACCATTTGTCCAAGCTAGCCAGGGAAAGGCTCTCTTCATTTGAGGGTGTTGTGTAATTGTTTCTTCCAAGATTGGAACATTTCTTCCTGCAGGGAAACTCATTAAATAATTCAAAATAGCCTCAGGAAGTCTTTGAAACTGACCACATTCACTATGTCCCCTGCCCCACCCAAGAAAATAGAATCAGTAAAGATTGCTGGGAGTCACTCCCTGACAAGAAGACTCTTGGAGAAGCAAGAGGCTCAAACCAACTGATCCACTGGGGGAGGACACTCTCCAAGGTGCTGAGCTGCTTGCAGGCTGTGCAGTGAGCTCAGGTTTTTGTGAGCTGCTACCCACGCTGGGGGGTGGGGGCGGGCTTTGGCGATGCAGCTGTCTTTGAGTCATTTCTGTTCCTGTAAGTGACCTCTCACCCACATTTCTGTAAGTAACCCAATAAAACTCATTGGTTCACCAAGTTGGACTCTGGTGGCATCTATACTTTGGTCTGTTGTGGTTTCCCTGCTATTTGGGGTAAATAGATGTGTGTGAGTGTGTCTCAGAAAAGTCTGCCACACAACAGAGGGTTATTACAATCTCTTGGCACACACACACACACACACACACACACACACACACATATACACACACACACACTCACTGATCGTCTGGGGTAGTTTGATGTTGCTGGGATTGCACATCAAGGTCTGTGCATCTTAGGCCAGTGCTGCACTGGTAAGCAGCATTCTCTACCTTCTCCTGGGAGTCTGACTGCAGACAAATCTGTAGATCAATTTGAGATCATTACAGTCCAAACAGCGCTACTTTGGTACATGAAGTTACAAATCCATATTTTTATTCTTTTCAGATATTCCTGATCAACATTTTATAATTTCTAGCACTGGAGCCTTGCAATTATTTTATTAACTTATTTCTAGGTTTTCAGGCTTTATTAAGTTTTACTTGAACATTTCCAGCTTTATTAAGGTTTACTCAACAAAAATTACATTAAACCCACGGTGTGCATGTTTTTATGTGTATGCATACCCTGAAGTGGCTACAACAATAAAGCCAAACAGTATACGCATGCTACACATAATTAATAATTTTATATTAAATACCTATTCTCTTGGTATTGTGCAGCTTTAATGTATGCAGGTGCTCAGAATGGGGCAGCAAAGAGCTGAGCTCATCTTTGCAGGAAAGACCTGTCTCTGAGACCCACGGAGCTGCAAACCCACCACAGTGTTAATCATCTCACCACATTCCATCAGACCAAGCCAGCTAGCACAGGAACTCTTAGGAGCCTTCTAGAAGTAGCTCCTGAGTTCAGCTCTATAGGATTATTTTCCTTGTTATCTTACAACTCTAGGCACAGGCTTTGAATCTGATGGGCTGTCTCCCTGTGAGACTGTTAGCACAAGGGGAAACCAAAGAGCCTGTCAAGCTATGATACATAATACATGGGGATGGTTTTTGTAATCCACTTTTTCTATAATTTGCACATTAATTTTATTAATACCATGGAGTGACTCTTTTAAGCTAATATCCATATTTTCCATCAATTTAAGCAGAATATTTCTTTTTTTTTAAGATTTATTGCATGTATGTATATATGTGCACCACATGCATGCCCAGTGTCCAGGGATGTCAGAGAAGTGTGTCATACCCCTGGAACTGGAGCTACCAGATAGGCACAGGGAATAGACCCTGGATCCTCTGCAAGAACAAGTACTCCTAACCACTGGGACATCTCTACAGGCCTTCTCTCTCTTTTTTTTTAATTAATATTTGAGTACACTGTAGCCCTCTACAGACACACCAGAAGAGAGCATCGAATCCCATTACAGATGGTTGTGAGCCAAAACATGGTTGCTTGGAACTGAACTTGGGACCTCTGGAAGAGCAGTCAGTGCTCTTAACTGCTGAGCCGTTTCCCCAGCCCATCTACCTCATTTCTTTGAGGCAGAATCTTTCACTGAACCTAGAGCCTGATACACACAATTGTCTTGAGTGTGCAATGAGAATCAAATGCAGGTCCTCGGGCTTGTGTGGCCAGCATTTTAACAATGGAACCATCTCTCCAACCCTAGTACATGATGTTTTGAAATGTGTACATAGAATGCACTCTTTCTAAAAGTCAATGTAAACACACAAATCTCCTCATACATTTCTTTGTGCTTAACAAAGTGGTTCTCAACCCTAGGGTCCCGACCATTGGAAAACACATATTTCCAATGCTCTTAGGAACCCCCCAACCATAAATGTGTGTGTGCTCCAACTTCATAACAGTAATTCTGCTTGTGAGCAATGTCTTAGTTCCTAAGACCATTGGAAATATGTGTGTTCCCAACAGTCGAGATCCACAGGTTGAGAAACGCAGCCTTAATATATTCAAAGAAGCTCTAGTTTTCTACAAATATACCTATCATCATATCTATAATATAACCATCCCATTTGCAACAGAGCAGCAGTTGATTAGTCCTTTGAGAACTTTGCCTCACCCCTCCTTCACCCCATAAAACACACCCTCAGATAAACATTACTGTGCTCTCACGTTTTTATGGTTTCCACTCTTTTGACTCTGCATCCAAGCTCCTGCAGCATCTTTCTATCCCTTGCTTAGCTTGTGCAACAGAACGCTGTGTGCATCAATGTGAGTCAGAATCACATGGTTTTATCTTTTTTTTTAAGTTAATGGTCTCTTCTGCATATAGACTGCGTTTCTTTTATCCACCCACCAGCTGACAGACAACTTGAGATGTTGCCACTTCCTGGTATTGTAAAACAGTGCTATAGTGAATTTGAGGCTACAGTGAATTTAGGGCTACAGCTGCGTCTCCATCAGATTGGCTTCATATCCATCATACTCAGCAGATCACATGATCAGGCTTAATTTTCCACAGGCTGCTACAGAAATCTTCATGACAAATGTACTACCTCTTGTGCATTCCTCTGAACAGTGTACAAAGCCTACATTTTCACCATGTCCTCACTGGGACTTGGTGGTTTTTTGGTGAATGTGTTTTCTACACCCACATGTGGATGGGGGTGCTCACACCTATGACTGCATTTGGAGGCCAGACGTTGACAGCAGATGCTTTCATCTGTCTCATCTTTAAAAAAAAAATGATTTGACTCAACTAGCCAACAAGACTCCTGGGATATATCTTGTCTCTGCCCCTCCAGGCATTTGGGTTACAAGTGTGAGCCATCTGGTTTCCCATAGGGGCTGGGGATTAAACTCAGGCCTTCGTGTTTACAAAACAAGTCCTTTATCCCTGTGCCACACCCCTCCACCACAGTCACATATGAACTGCTGTATCAGTGGTTGCCAAATATAAATACAATATTGAGACCAGACCAAGTCTTACTTCACTGCCCAAACTAGCCAGACAATCACTATGCAATCCAGGATGGCCTGGAACTCATTGTCCTTTGTCTCCCAGGGACATTTTAAAATCAACTATAATAACAGGGCAGATAAAATAGACATAAAATATGTGGCAACTAAAGCTCAAAGGTTGGGAGGTAATAAATGGAGGGATTGTTATGAGATTGTCACATTGGTCATGAAGAGGTGAAGCATCAATTTGTTTTATGGCAACAAATGAATAATGCATACAACTGCTAGAATAACCACGGAAATAAAATAAAAGAAAGACAGAAAGTCAGAGAAGCTAAAGTAGAATATTAAAACACTTCACTAGCTCAAGAGAAATAACCAAGACCAGAAGCAACAAAGAGAAGCAAGACCCAAACTGAATGATATTGGGGAGTTAACCTTAAAAGCAACTCAACTAGAACAAAAAACGGGGCCAGCAAGATGGCTCAGCAGGTAAAGGTGCTTGCCAGGCAAGACTGGTAATAAAGGAACCAGAGAACCCGACTCAACAAAGTTGTCCTCTGACTTCCCTATGCACTCCGTGGCATGCTCTCTCTCTCCCCAGTGCACAACACATACATACACATCATTATCATCATCATCATCGCCACCACCACCACCATCATCATCATCAAAAAGACAAGCAAAATACAGATTAAAATTAAGTAATACTGTTACACAGGATTAAACCTAAACTAACTTGATGCTACCTAAGTGAGGAACGGCTGAAGGTAGGGGCCCCTTGTAAGGAATGAGACAACACATTCTGAGCACATAGAACCAAAAAACCAAAAATCTTTTTTGTTAACATCAACAAATTCTGGGCAAAAAAAAAAACATTTTTAGAGAGGAATGCTTTGCATACATAAAAGGGACGATTCAGTTAGAAGACATGCCTGCCTTAATTTTCAATGCAACCTACCATGGATTCAAAATCTATAAAGGTTTATGGCATTGAAAGAATGGGCATATTTCAATGAGTCGAGTTCTAGCAGCTAAATCAAAAGGTTAATGACGCTTTAATACCTATGTTAGTCTTGTTAGTATTTACAAAACACGCCACTCAACCACAGCATAATGCAAGCTCTCTTCAGAAGAAGGAGGAAAAAAAAATTTTTAAATCAAAGTACAACAGGCCATACCTTAAGGAAGAGAAATGTGTGACTTAAATTTTTCTTAGAAAACCCTAAGCAGAGGTCACCTCAACAGTGATTTCTACCCAGCATTTGAGAACAAAATATATGTCTATGTTGCAGACACATTACCAGAGCACAATAAAGGGAAAATATTTTTCCAAATTCATTTATGCAGTCAGAAATTCTCTGATATCAAACTCAGAAAAAATTAAACACAAACACATTAGAGATAAATACATTTCGTGGATGTAATGAAAGAAATCCTGTGTAAAATGAAATCCAGCAAGACTGTAAAACAGACAATGGGAGAATAAAGGATAATAAATCATAGCCACATGGTTTATCCCAGAAGCATAGGCCAGTGGGATATTAGACACTCAACTCATTACCACAGTCAAGGAATAAAGACACACGTTTACATGACAATGTCAGCAACTTCAAAGAGAAGTGAGGAGCATTGAATGGACTACATGGCTATGATGGTTTGAATAAGAATGTCCCCCATAAACTGATAACCTGAATGCTTAGTCACGAGGGAGCAGCACTATTTGAGGAGGACTAGGAGGTGTAGCCTTGTTGGAGGAAGTGTGTCACTGGGGTGGGCTTTAAGGGTTCAAAGGAGAGAGGTCTGGTTTGCCTGCCTCTCTCTCCCCTCTCTCCACCCCCTCTGCCAATCAGGAGGTAATGTTCTCAGCTACTGCTCCAGCACCTGCCTGCACGGCTCCACAACCTCCATCGTGATGAGACTGAACTAAAACCGCTGAAACCGTAAACCAATGTTTTTTCTTAAAAGAGTTGTTGTGGTTGTGATGTGTCTTCAGAGCAGTGGAACAGTGTCTCAGACCATAGCTAACCATGTTTTTAAAACACTATCTCATAAAACAGGCAGCCTATTAAACCGACTCCTTATAGCTTATGGCTATACCCATTGGTCAATGCAGCTCTCACCTGTCATGGGGGAAAGCTGCTATTTGCACTAGATTGTGTTGAAGGTCAAGGTACAGAATAAGAGAACAAAGAATGCTCAGCCCCAAAGGCTACATTTATACTGTAGCCCCATCCTCCCAAGGCTCGGGATCTTATAGAAGAGAGAGCAGAAAGAGTGTAGGAGCCAGAGGCAGTGGATAGCTACAGGAAACAGTGTCCTCTGGACCCAGCAGATCCGCTGCACACATAAACTCACAGGGCTGCAATAGCATTTGCAAGACCTGTGCAAGACCAGAGCAGACCAAAGCACAGAACGGAGAGGGGATCTGGGCATGACATGCCACCCCTAGCCACGGAGCTATTGGCGGTTGTTAGCTGGGAGAAAGAGAGACAGTTTTCTCTTAGAGTGTAGCCCCCTAGTAAGTCAACCAACACCCTAATATTTGGGCAGCACAAACTGATCCTGGGGACTTGGGGGCATCTTTTTTTTTAAAGAAAAGGACATCAAATTGGTAAATGGGGGAGGATGCTGTGGATCTGGGAAGAGCCCCCGAGTGAATATGATCAAAGAGTACTACTTGAAACTCTCAAAGAACTAATAAAAAGTAATTTAAAAGAAAACAATCTTCCCGGAAAAGTAAAAACAGAAGTTACATTCTTTGATACAGTTGCGTTGCTGGAACAACATAACTCAGAGTGGTCCTTATTTCCCACGCTGCAGTTCTAAGACTCCCCACGCCCTCCTCCTGGCCCTGTGCTCTAGACGGTGTGTGTATATCATCACGACTGAATCAACACCATCAGCACATTCCAATCAGCAGATTCCAGTCAGCAGATTTCAGTCAGGGCAAAAAAGGCAAAGATGATATTAAAAGTTAAAAAAAAAAAAAAAAAAAAGGTAAACTCTGACTACTGGTGACTGTACTGACTCTACACAGAGAAAATCGGAAGAGCTATTTATGAACTTCCTAAGAACAATAAAGGTGATATAAACCGTGTCACTGCCCACCAGCAGTAAACAACTAGAAACAATGTGATTCTACCATGGCCTCAAAATCAGGAAAGACACAGGGTGGGGAGATAGCCTCTCCAGGAAAGTGCTAGGCTTAAAAGCATGAGGTCCTGCGTCTGGACCACGGAAGCCATGGAAACATACTGGGCATGGTGGCTCGTGCTTACGATTCCAGAGCCGAGGGGAAAAAGGCAGGAGGCCAGCCAAGCCTGAGAGACCAGACCTTAGAGAACCTGACCTAACTAAGGCTGAACTCGAGTTAACCAACAAACTGACGCCAGTACCAGTTTCCAGGTTATTTATTGGTTTCCCCAATAAATCACCCCCCCAGGTTACAAGCCTGCCCCTGACACGTCACTTCCTAGCAACCACCAATCAAGAAGAAAACAGAAGGTAAGCTTGAGGCTCCCGGCACCAGCCAATTATGTTAAGGGCCATAATGGCCCCCAGTCAAATGTGTATCAGGCTAGATACCCGCTTCCTTGCCTCTATAAACGCTCGCTCACCTAAAAGTAGGCTCAGGCCTCCACCTTCCTGCTGTGTCAGGGTTGTCAGGGAGCCCAAACGCGAGCTTGAGTAAAGAGACCCTAATGCGATTGCTTCGGAATCGGCTCTTTGGTGGACTTTTGGGGGTTCACAGTGAGCTCCTGGCCAATGAGGACCCCATCTCAAAGTGCTGCCAGGGATGGCGCTGGTCTCTTGCTTCATATGCTCATGTAAATATGTACTACACACACAGGCACACACACGTACACACTCAAAATCACATCATAAAATGTTCTGTTTTATTTCAAATTTTAAAAAATGAGATATTTAAGTTGAGTGGTGGTGGCACAGGCCTTTAATCCCAGAATCTCAGGAGGCAGAGGCAGGCGGACTTCTGAGTTCAAGGCCAGCCTCGTCTACAGAGTGAATTCCAGGACAGCCAGGGCCACACAGAGAAACCCTGTCTTAAAAACTCAAAAATAGCCAGGCATGGTGGTGCATGCCTTTAATCCCAGCACTCGGGAGGCAGAGGCAGGCAGATTTCTGAGTTCGAGGCCAGCCTGGTCTACAGAGTGAGTTCCAGGACAGCCAGGGCTATACAGAGAAACCCTGTCTCGAAAAACCAAAAAAAAAAAAAAAAGAAAAGAAGAAAAGAAAACTCAAAAATAAATAAGTAAATAAATATTAAAGAAAGGAAAAGGAAAGGAGAGAGAAATTTAGTAATCTTGATGATTTGATGCAAGAACTTAAAACTGCTTAAATGTATTTAATTAAATGTATTTAAAATGTGGATTTGAGTTCCAAAAAAACGGTTCTGCGGTAATGTTCAATAAGCTGGTGTGTAGGTGGCAAACCTGGAGGGGTGGGGCAGACTGAGCCCTTCGGAGCCAAGAAGATCCCATCATGAGGTCAACATGCCTGATACAAAACCGCAAGATTTGGTATCTGCCCTGCTGGGTTAGAGGTTTGATTTGGTCTAAGATGCTTATCTCATTTGGAGCAGGACACTGGGCCTATTCACATGGAAAAAGACATGTTAAAGGTAGAAAGAAAAGAAGTCTGGGTATAGGAGTAGATGTTGGCTGTCTCTGAGGGGAGTTTGTAGCCATCCGAGGCAGCTCAGCACAGCCAGCCCTGGCTATGCAAGGTAAGTTGGGGCAAGGGCAGAGAGTATGTCTTTCATCTGCACCTGACTTGGACTTTGTCTCTGTTTGTACTTTCTGTCCATTAGATTCTATTTCATCTAGTGACTCCAACAGTTTTGAGATTCAGAATCATGCATCTCTGTTTTCTTGCACTGATGTATTTGGGGGGGTCTTCTAGTTTGCTTTCCTGTCGCTGCAATAAACACACAAGTTTTGGAGGAAAAGTCTTATTACTACACTTTCAAAAGGTCCATCACTGAGGGGAGCCAGGGCAGGAACACAGAGCAGGGGCTTGAAGCAGAAGCCACAGAGGACAGTGTTCATGGGCTTCCTCCAAGGCTCACATGGTCAGCTACCTTTCTTCAACTGCCCAGGTCCACTTGTGTAGGGATTATAACTGCCCACAGTGGACTGAGCCACCCCCGCCCCAATCAATCAGCAATCAAAAAACTGCACATCCACGTTTGCTATAGGCCATGATGATCAAGGCAAGTTTCCAGGTGTATGAAGCGGGCAACCAAGATTAACCTTCAGAGAGGGGAGAACAAAAAGGTCACATTTTTGTTACCATTACCCCTAAAGCTCAGCATATCCTATGGTTTTGTTCACTGCTGCCGTGGCTCACCATAATCTTTGTGTCCCCTTGTGGTAGCCACATGCACTAGATCTCTTTGCAATTCCACCAGAAATATTTCCACCTACGTGACTTGACCTTTTCCCCATGCACTTTGACCCCCTGATTCTACATACTGCAACCAGGTATGGTTGAGGTAACAGCAATGTTTGTCTGCTTTCTGTTTATTCACTTTAAGTTGTAGAACTAACACTTTGCTGTTAGGCCACACCCAAACCACTGGCTTCTGGGTCACACATGGCAGAGAAGCTAAAAACTCCAGACCCAGGAGCTGAACAAACGTTTGCAGTAGTGCTGAGGGGAGTGTGGGTGAGACGGGCTCCCGACACATCTGTGTGGCTTCTGCATTCCTCGAACGCAGTAGCCCTCCAAAGGGACTTGAGCAGATACATTGAGCAAACACATTCGGATGCTAAAACTATGACAACAGTGTCTTCCAGGGTGTCCAGGGGGAGAAACAAGATGGACTGAGAATATCTTAGACTCGTCCCCCACCAACCATGTCCATGCATCAGGAAGCTGCCGTTGCTCAGCTGTTAACAAAAGCCAGCAGGCAGCCAGATCTGACCCAGCACCAGCAAGCAGGCATTTGTGTATGTGTGTGTGAGAGAGTATGTGTGTTTGTGTGTCTGAGTGTGTATAAAAATAGCCAAGGCTTCCAGAAAAGGGTGTAATTTCTCAAAGTGATTATAAAATTATTTTTCATATATATATATATATATATATATATATATATATATATACACACACACTGTTATATACATTTTTCTTTTTCATGATGGGCATGTATTTTTACAATCAGAAGGAGAAAAAAAATGTTTGTCTCAGTTCAGGCTGTTACAGTGAAGCACCAAAGGCCACTGGCATAGACACGAAGTGGCTTACAGTTGCAGATCCGAGGGGTCTGGGCTGAGCGTGCGTGCAGAGAGTTCTCTTTCAGGCTTACACTGCTGAGCTTTTGGTGAGATGAGAGCTTCAGTCCTCAAAGGCCCCTCTTATAAAGGCTCAAATGTTATTCCTGTAGGGTCTACCTTCAAGACCTAATTATCTCCCCAGGGTAAGTATAATTCATACTTTGCCTTATAACAACAGCACACTGGCCACTAAGCTTTCAACATATGCATTCTGACAGAGCACTGATGTTCTGTCCACGCAAGGCTTCTTGTTTTTTAAAACATAAGGCACACTCTCTAAAGCTATGAGTCTAGAAGAAATAATTACTATTCTTTTTTAAGTTAATTTTTATGTCTGTCCATGTGTGTACCTGAGTGTATGTGTGCCGCATGCATGCAGTTCCTGCTGTGGCCAGGAGAGGGCATCAGATTCCTTTGGATCTGGAGTTACAGATGGTTGTGAGCCACCATGTGGGCTCTGGGAACAAAACCTAGATCCTCAACAAGAGCAGCCAGTTCTAACTGCTGAGCCATCTCTCCAGTTCCAGATAACCTTCTTAAAATGAATGCCTAGAACCCTGGGGATATAGCTCAGTGACAGACACTTGTTTAGCATGCAGAAGGCCTCAGAACTGAAATAAGATGACATTGTAGGCTTAGATTTTTTAAAAACATCTACTTTTAATAAGGTTTCTTCCCTGCTACTAGTCACCATCCAAAGATAGGAGAGAAAAGATGGCTAATAGGACAAGAGGATGTGAACCTGTTTAGAAGTAGTTCTTTGGGGGCAATTCCACTCCCCATTGTCAGGATACCTGAAGCCCAGATCAGGATTGTCAGGATGCCAGCGGTCCAGTTCAGAAGCGTCACCAAACATGAATCAGCAGCAGTGACACAATCCAACAGAAACTGCCAGGCTTCCACCGAATCAGCACCAGCCAGGATGCCAGGAGAAGTTCTCTGCTGTGCCTCTCTCAACAAAGTGAAGATCGGGGAAAACGCAAGGCTGGCTATGCAAGGGCCCCCGTCACAGTCCTTTGAGTCCTACTCATATGCTCTCCGAACATCACACATCCTCCCACGCGTCTCACCTCAGCAAGACACTGTGGGAGTCTGCATCCCATGACACAACCAGAAACTTCCACTTTCAAAACAGTCTGGGATCTTGAACTATGTGTACTGTCTCATTATCAAAATACCTGTCTATGGCAAGGTAGGGAGCTTTTTCAATGAGGCCTAAATGCCAAGTGAGGTGTCAGGAGGAAGTGATTTGGAAATAGACTTGAGACAAGAGAGATATAAGCCTATTTATTTGACACTTTTGAAGTGGTAATTACCAACCGACTACTATTCTAACATAAATCCCCCAAAAGCATGTGAGAAGAAGGAGCAGAAAGAAGAAAACAACCATTATCCCCCCTTGTGTTTGAACAGACTCTGCAGCAAAGGACAATGTCTTGGTAAACTACACAGACGCTGTGTGTTCAGCATCTTCCCTTGGTTGGCCGCCTTTCTCTTTAGACCCACGGAATAGCAGGTTTCTGCATCCTAATTCTAGACAAGTGAGCCACCGCACATTTCTGTGTTGATTCATCAGGGCCACGACTCACCCTCTGACCCCTGGTCACCCTCTGACCCCTGGATGTTTTCACTTCTTACCTAAAGCACTTTGACCCCAAAATAGTTCCTGGGGTTCTGTCCACTTCCTGAGGTTCTGTTCAGTTCTTTGGTCAGTTTTGGATTTTTGGCAGATGCCGACGGGAATTTCTTAGCTGGATTTCCATCATCTTGCAGAGTCCTCTTAGTTATTAGATTGGGTGTGTCTGGGTTAAGTGCACAGCAAGTGTTGTGGAGCCAGTGCACCTGTGCCGGGAAGTCAAGTAACCCCTTTGAAACTGATGCTAGTAACTAAAAGACTTGCTCTGGAGGCTGGACAGGTAGCTCAGTGGTAAGAGCACTCGTTGCTCTTGCAGAGAACCTGGGTTCAATTCCCAGAACACATATGACAGCTCTCAACCACCTGTAACTTCAATTCCAGGGTGTCTAATGCCCTCTTCAGGCCTCCAGGGGGACCAGGCACACATAACAGTACACCAACATGTAGTCAAAACACACACATACATATGTATGTATATATGAAATAAATGTATAAATATATGAAATAATATATGTATCTATACATGATCCGCATCATCAAGAGGAGTGTTTTTTCAACACTCCTAGTGTTGTGGCCCTTTAATACAGTTCCTCATGCCACAGTCACCCCCAACAATAGAATTATTGTTGCTGCTGCATCTTAACTATAACTTTGCTACTTTATGAATTGTAATGTAAATACTTGCATTTTCTGATGGTCTTAAGTGACCCCACATGAAAGGGTATTTTGACACCCTCCCCCCAAAGAGGTCATGACACACTGCTGTAGACCTGCATCCTCAGGCTTAAGGATGCTTAGAAGAACGCACTTCCGGAATGGCACCTGCCTGTACACCGCATTCTGAACTCGGTGCTGAAGATCTAGACTCTCCAGCATCACTCTACTGGAGAAAGGGGTTACCTCTCCCATCCAAATCTCATCATGTTCATGTCAGACAGTCCTCTCTATATTCAGGTTGTGAATCTGTGGGTTCAACCAACCCTACATAATATGGAATAACTATTTACATTCCAGGCATGACTTAAAGCCCTAGGGAGAACTGGAGCAGATAATACACAAATGCTGTATACAGCATGTTTTACTGGAGACTTGTGCTTCGACGGGCTTTGGCTCCCTCAAGGGAAGCATCCTTCACAGATGCTGAGAAGTGATGGTGTGGCTTTAAAGTGGACAAACCCCTGGGAGTAAAGTGATGGATCTGCTCTAAATCTTGTTATTGGTAATGGAAAATGAATGATTAAATATATATCAAATGACATAAAAGACTACCAGTGACCTCACTGAGCAGTGTTGCCAATAAAATCTTTTCCAAAAAGATCAATAATAATAACCCTCTGCAGATACATGAGATTGAATAAAACAGCACTCAACACACGCCCCGAATGGCATCACCAATAAAATACTTGCTTACATTCAATAATCTTCAAAACTCCAGTTAGTATGATGAGCCAACTCGGAATTTTCACATTTGTACATTTAACGCCTCAAAGTTAGGTGAAAATGTACAAAACCTTAATTTATCTATGTGCCGGTTTGCCGAAAAGTATGATAACATGATTAATGCATGGTTTTCAAGAATTTTATTCATTGGACTGAGAATATAGCTCAATGGTAGGACCTTAAGTTCAATCTCAGTCTCACACACACACAAAGAAGAAAGGGGAAGTTATTGAAGAAAGGAGTTCTGAAGGTATGAGGCTGGGGGATTACTTCCTTAGCAGGTTTACTGAATGAGCACAAGGACCACAATTCAGATCCCAAGAACGCATGTGAAAGCTGAGCGGTGTGTTAGCTAGGGTTCTCTAACAATGCAGCATGAACAAAAAGTGAAAGTGGACTTATCAGTGTGGCTTACACACTGTGTCCAGTGTGTGCTGTGGTCCAGCTAGTCCGACAATGGCTGTCCCTTAAAGAAAATGATAAGAATCTGGAAGTTGTTCAGTCCACCCGGCTGATGTCTCAGCTAGTTGTCAGTCTACACTGGAATCCCAAAGAAGACAGTTCTAATACAGGAAAGAGGATGCCTCCTCTGCAGAAGGCAGATGAACTTGCCAGCATGAGTGTGGGGCAAACAGGCAAAGAGCAAAATCTTCCTTTTCCTGTGCCCTTTTAGGTGAGCTGCCGACACAAGATGCAGCCCAGAGTTAAGGTAAATCTATCCAGCTCAAATATCCAATCAAGGAAATCCCTCACACAGATACCCAGCTGCTTGGGTTTGAGTTGATTCCAGATATAGTCAAGTTGGCAACCAAGATTCACCATCACAGACAGCGGCCAGGGTAGTGCCTGTCATTCCAGTACTTGGGAGAAGATAGATAATCCCTAAAGCAAGCAGGCTAGCTAGACCAGTCAGAATTGGGAGGTTCCAGATTCAGCCAGAGACCCTGACTCAGTGTATAAAGTGGAGCACAGTCATAGAAGACACAAAAGGTCAACTGCAGGCCTACACATGTGTATACACACACACACATGTATGTGTACACTCATACCCATACATATGTGCATCCCCATACATGCCATACACTCACACACACACACATAAATATAAAATGAATCTGAGGCACAAATTTAAGGCAAAAAGATAGTGACTCGAAAGTTCTGATTGTAAAAGAAAATTACTATCTTGTTTTTGTTTTTGTTTTTTTAGTGACTGACAGTGGGTATCCGATAACTATGGTAATTTGCATAGATCAAGGCAGTAATCCAGCAATTTTAGTTAACTTTTCATCATAAAGTTTTGTGACTATATGAACTGTCAGAGCATAACTTGCAAAATGTTAAAAAACACGATTATCATATAAATAGATGTTAAATATCACGCAAATAGATGAGCCAGCGGTTTCAGATAACCCATTAAAGAAGATCTCAGAGGGAGGAAAGAGAATTTAAAATATGTGAGGAAAATAGTTTGCATGTGGTCCAAGGAAAAGAGAATCCCAAAATACAGTGGCTATACCAAAGCCAAGTTAAAATCATGCCCTGTAAGGAACCCATGAGCCAGAGGGTCCCCTGCCCCAACAGTGAAGGGAAGTCTGCCCACCTTATCACTCTCTGCAATCTGGCATCTATATTTAGAGAAGTGTTAAGCAACCGTGCCCCAATCACACCCAAGATCAAGCTTCAACTCACACGGTAGAGAAGGCTCTTAGCAGAAGGTCACAGGAACTTCTCTTTAGCTAATGACAAGTTTGGAGTAACTCTCCTCAGGAAAACTTATAATAAGACATTTTATATGTGGACTTCGAAAGCCAAGAAGAGAAACATCACTTCCCAAAGTTCTTAAGGGTCTGCATGTGAAAGGACCCCCATAGGGAGACCTCCACTCAAGTCACGGGATATTGGCGAATCCCCCAAGAACTCACAGAAGACCAGGCTTGATGCAAATTACATGAGGCTTTATTCAGGGAAAGCCAGAGCTCTGGGGACAACTCATATCCCTCATATCCCGGAAGTGGATAGAGGAGTCGACCCTGAGGGAAAAGAGGACCCGGTTTTTATGGTTCCTCAAGAGGGAGAGAAGGAGGAGGAGGGAGTAGGGGATTTTTCTGATCTGACAATATCTGACAATATCCATTCTTTCTACAGAAGAAATGGGTACACGGAAGATTTTTATGCTCGGGTGCACAGGTGCAAAGTNGGCAGTGAGCTGCATCTCAATCTATCAACTAACCCACAAACTCTTGGCAGTGAGCTATAGCAGTTGGCAAATACATGCATTCAAAGAACAGTAGGGGCAAGCACACAGATTCAAGAAATGTTCAGGCTATTATATTTAGCTATGTAAAGGCTTTCTACTAATAATGAAATCTCTTTCCCAGTTTCGGGGTCTTTGAGACTTGTTACATTTTCTCAGGATCTTTCACATGAACAGTTCCACTGCTGACATAGGTTCATTCTTAGCTGTGTGTGAAACACTTGGTGAGTTATTTTGCCTGCTGTGTATTTTTCTGAGACTATAAATAATTGAACTCAGAAAATGTGGCAAGTTGGATTAACTAATCCATAGTCCTAATTTAAACTCCATCGCTTGTCCCGATGGTGTACTTTATCTGAGTGATTCGAAACCTGGCTTTATGTGGGTTCATGTGGATTCGAACTCAGGTCCTCATGCTCGTATGTCAAGTGCTTTTACCCACTGAGTCATCTTCCCAGCACCTTAATCTCAAAGCTGAGTAAGTAGCTCTCTGCATAAGCCCTAGCACCACAGTATAATAGCAAATATGCCCTTACTTCAGTAAACCTTACTGAAACATGCAAGACTTCATCACAAACAACTTGAAAAATCCAAAGCAAATTCAGGCTAAATATGAGTAGGTTTTTTTTTCCTTTTCGAATATATTTTAGCTGTTTGTGTTTAATATGTGGCCTTTGGTTTCTGTTCTGAGAAGGGTGGTGGAATGATATCAACTTTACAGCTAAAATGACTTCAAGATATGTAAAATATATTTTATAGTATCTTTAAATACACAGGTGAGCTGGGAGTAAGCATACATAAGATGTACTGAACATGAGAGCTAATGACGTTGATGAAATGGTGAAGGCTGTCTTCATGCCAAAGGGCTCAGACCAATTGGAGGATACTCAAGTTGGGTTTCATGAATCCTAGAAGACATAGGAGACACGTCCTGGGCCACCCCAAGGTTGGTCAATATAATAACAGACTCCCTCCAATAACACGGGACTACAGTGGCCACAGTCTCAGAGTAAAAGGGGGGGGGCACTCCTTTATCCCTAAGGAAAATCGCCTGTCGAATAATGTGGCAGAGGGGAAAAGTACTGGGTAGAAAGAAGGTTAAAGGGCTTGAAGGTCATTGGAGATGGACCCCAAGCTTGCTAATCAGCAGCCTGTAAAACCAGGAGCTGAAGCTAGAGGGCTGTTGTCGTGTCTTATAAAAAGGTAAGAAAAGCCAGGGTTATGTTTGATGGATGCGCAGTATAGTGGGGGTGGGGGTGGGGGTGCTTCTGCAGGCCCATACTGAGGCATCCCTTCCCTGTGAGGGACCGGCCACGTGATGGTATAGTATAGAATAGAGTTTATTCACGGCATGGGGAGGGGAGTTGAGAGAAAGGCAGAGAGAGAGACACACACACAGAGACAGAGACAGAGACAATGACAGTGACCGAGACAAAGAGGAGGAGAGGCCAGCCATGAGCAGAAGGAGAGAGAGGGTGGGGAGAGAGGAGCAAGAGAAGAGAAGAGAGCAAGTGAGTGAGGAGAAGGGGCAAGCAGCCCCTTTTATAGTGAGTCAGGCACATCTGGCTGTTGCCAGGTAACTGTGGGGCGGAGCCTAGATAAAATGCCAACAGCTGTGATCACTCCAGGACTGACTTGTAAATGTCTGAACTGCCCAGAAGTGATGAGATTACTCTCTAGCTGGAGGATTTGCAGCAAAGAACAAATGCACGCCTTGTCCACTTCCTTAAGGATTGATCCAAACAGGTGAATCTATCATTGGGGGCAGGAAAATGCCCTTCAGGAAAAGCTATAGACTCTGAAAACCATATAAAAATCTATGGAAGATGTCAGTAGACATGTCTCTCTGGGCTTTGTCTGCTTTCCTATTCAGAGAGTGCCTTACACGGTGCTCTCTCTGGTCCCTGTGCACTCCTATACCTCGAGAATGTGCTTAATGGCAGTGGTCCATTGACCATTGCTCACCCTTGCCCGTGAGAGCTTGGGGAGCATTTGTGTGTGTATCTCTGTGTGTGTCTGTGAGTCTCCATGTGTTTGTCTCTGTGTGTGTGTCTATGTATGTGTCGTGTGTGTGTGTGTGTGTGTTTGTGTCTCTGTGTGTGTGTCTATGCATGTGTCGTGTGTGTGTGTGTGTGTCTCTGTGTGTGTGTGTCTGTGTGTCTCCATGTTTGTCTCTGTCTGTGTGTGTGTGTCTGTGTGTGTGTGTGTGTCTGTGTGTGTCTCTGTGTGTTTATCTGTGTGTGTGTCTCCGTGTGTTTGTCTATGTGTCTGTGTGTGTTTGTGCCTCTCTGTCTGTGTGTGTGTCTGTGTGTGTATGTGTATGTATGTGTCTCCGTGTGTTTATCTCTGTGTGTGTGTGTGTGTGTGTGTGTGTGTGTGTATTACATCACCACTGTGAGGTAATGTAAGCTTTATAAGATGGTCCTAAGTCATTGGAGAGTGGAAAGGGGTGCCTCCAAAGGGGACCATCCCTTTTTCTGTCTGTCTCCTGGACATAAAAGGAGCCTCTCTTCCCTATGGACTCCCTCCATGATGCTGCCTTCCTGAAAACCCACATCAAAGGGGCAGTGATCATTGGCTGGAACCTCACATCTGTAAACTAAGACCTCCCTAGATCCGGGCAGACTTATTTAATGTGAGCTGGATTCTCCATTGCCTGCAAAAGGTGGGCCAGCTCTTTTGAACCAAAAACAAACAAAACAAAACAGAAACCAAAAAGAACTCCCCTGGGCCGGGATGGAGAAATGACTCGGCAGTCAAGAGCACTTGTTGCTTTTGGTACTCAACACCGGTGTTGTGGCTCTCAACCATCTGTAATCCTAGTTCCAGGATGCCCAATGCCTTCTTCTGGCCTCTAGAGTTGCGTACATGTGAACCATACAGTTCTGCAGGCAAACATTTATACACATAAAGTAAATATCTTAATTTAAATGCATTTGGACCAGGTGTAGTGTATACCACTCAGAAACTGGAGGCAGGAAAACATCAAAAATAAGGGTGACTAGGCTCCAGAGTGAGACTCTATTGACCAAGCCCGCTCAGTCAGTCAACAGGTTCTCCAGCGCAGGAGCGAGGATTAAAAAGAAAAAAGACAGTTAGACAACATTGTAGCGTGACCCCAGTCCATTCTGAGACTGAAGGCAAAGTTTTATTTACCAATCCACTTTTAAACCAATTTAATTACATGCAAGTATTTTGGGCAAGCGGTACAATAAGGAACTACAAACAAGGCAACAGGACAGTTGTAAAAAAAAAGGGCTTGTCATAGAAACTTGAGCCCACTTCCTTGTCCAAGCCCAAAATCTTGCCTGAAGCTTAGTTCCACCCTAAAACTAAAATTCCTGCTTTATCTTACTTCTCTATTACTGAAAGGACCCCGTAGGGAGACCTCCACTCAAGTCACGGGATATTGGCGAATCCCCCAAGAACTCACAGAAGACCAGGCTTGATGCAAATCACATGAGGCTTTATTCGGGGAAAGCCAGAGCTCTGGGGACGACTCATATCCCGGAAGTGGATAGAGGAGTCGACCCTGAGGGAAAAGAGGACCCGGTTTTTATGGTTCCTCAAGAGNAAATTCTTACCACAAACACTTGGCAGTGAGCTGCATCTCAATCCATCAACTAACCCACAAACTCTTGGCAGTGAGCTATAGCAGTTGGCAAATACATGCATTCAAAGAACAGTAGGGGCAAGCACACAGATTCAAGAAATGTTCAGGCTATTATATTTAGCTATGTAAAGGCTTTCTACTAATAATGAAATCTCTTTCTAGTTTTGGGGTCTTTGAGGCCTGTTACATTTTCTCAGGATCTTTCATTACAACCTAAAGTTAGCTTTTTGCTGAAACTTACTTCCTTATTATGCCCTGATGTCAGATCTCTGCCTGAGCTTGCTCCCAAGGTCAGATTCCTGTCTCAAAGCCATTTCTTTGTCCTTGCCAGTGTCAGACTGCTGCCAAGCGGTACCCCAAAAGGCTTCCCACACTCTATTTCAAAAATCAAACAGAAACACTGAGAACATTTGACTCTTTGCCCCTTCAAAGTACAAATAAAGGGTTTTGCATGATGTGATGGTTTGTATATGCTCGGCCCAGGGAGTGGCACTACTAGAAGGTGCGGCCCTGTTGAAGTTGGTGTGTCACTGTGGGTATAGGCTATCTGACCCACTTCCTAGCTGCCTGGAGGTCAGTCTTCTTTTAGAGGCCAGCAGATGAAAATGTAGACCTCTCAGCTCTTCCTGCACCATGCCTGTCTGGATGCTGACATGCTCCCTCCTTGATGATACCAGGCTGAACCTCTGAACCTGTAAGTCAGCTCCAATTAAATGTCCTTATGAGGATTGCTTTGGTCATGGACTCTGTTCATAGCAGTGAAACCCTAACTAAGACATGTGGAGTCATATGAAAGTGGTGAGATCATCTTCCCATTCAGAATTCTAAGTTTCCCTCCCAATGAGTGCCCATCAGTCTTGTGAAGTCGTGTGGGTCATTCATGGCACATAGACTAAATTCAGACCTAGTTAATTCATCATTTAGTGGACATTCCTGGTCTAAGGGTTTCTGAAAGAATTACTTTTGGATTCATCTCTTGGACTAGCAGCTCCTTGAAACACCAACGTCTCGGTT
The DNA here is from genome assembly GCA_902729485.2 of Mus minutoides. NCBI lineage: Eukaryota > Metazoa > Chordata > Mammalia > Rodentia > Muridae > Mus > Mus minutoides. The sequence goes on along the minus strand of LR749638.1, from coordinate 965,543 downwards.
TTTATGAGGGCTTCTCGAACATGCAGGGACTTCATACAAACAAATCTACTGCAGGACTTCTCTGAATCAGTGGGTGCTGAGCGTCTGAAGTGCAGATCTAAAGAGCCTGATATTCTAACGTTCCAGAACAATGAACCTCTGATGCCGAGAGGCACTTCCTGTCATCACGTTTCTCATGAGTGGCTCTGCTTTCCAGAGACCCCAACAGGTGACAAGGGTGTGCAAAGAGACGTGGTGATGAGATAGAACAGGAATGTTAACAGGTGTTAACATCTCGAGTGTGTGTGGGTTTTAAATCTGTGTAACAACAAAGAGAGGGAAAATGTACCCATATCAGTTAAAGAGAGAGAGCAAGCAGGGCTGACAGAATCCAAGGTGGATACAAGACACGTGAAGCTCAGGCTAGAAAGAGACCTCCATGGTTAAGAGTATGTGTTGCTCTTCCAGAGGACTGGAGTTTGGTTCCCAACACCCATGTATGGTGACTCACAACTGATTTTAAGTCTAGTCCTAGAGGATCCATTGCTTTTTCCTGGTCTCTTTGGGCATGTGCACCAGGTGCATATAAGCACACACACACACACACACACACACACACACACACACACACACAACTTAAGATAAATCTAAACATTAAAAGGAAATAAAATTTTAAAACAGGTGGAACTGACTAATGAGAGGAAGCACTGGCCACACCTACGACATAAGCCCATGCTGAGCTCAAAGAAGGAATTAACACAAGTGCCTTCAGGTAATTTTGACTTCCAGACAAGTTTTTTTTTTTTTTTTAAAGCCTAGGTATGTTGCATGTTAATCTTGACCATTAGCTCAACAGAAATTAGAATCGCCATGGAAACCAACCTCTGGGCACATGTTCTGAAGGTGACCGTACAGATTCAGCTAATAGCAATGAGAAGCCACAGCCTACATGTGTGTGGCACTGTTCCACCAGCTGGGGTCCCAGACGAAAATGAAAGGAGAAAATAAACTGGGCACTGGTACCCATGATGCTCTGGGCAACTATACCCATGATGCTCTGGGCACCAGCACCCATGATGCCCTGCTTCTTGACTACGGATGCAATGTCTCCAACTTGCCTGAAGCCCCTGTTGCCGTAATTCCTACACACTGTACCCTTGAACTGGGACTCCCCTTTTTTGTCTAGTATTTTATTGCTTCAGTAAGACACACAACTGATACAGTGTGAGAGGCGGGAGCTTTCTTAGTTCTGAGACCTGTAAATACATGAAGAAGCAAAATGAACTTGGAGACGAGACTAAGAAGATCTTGGGAGATGAAGGGCTGGTGAGGTGGCTCAGCAGGTAAAAGTGGGATGCAGCCAAATTTGAAGACTTGAGTTCAATCCCGGGGACCCACACAACTGAAGAAAAAAATTAACTCTGAAAGTTATCCTCTGACCTCCACATGCATCTGTGCACACAGGAGCGAGTGGATGGATGGATGGATGGATGGATGGATGGATGGATGGATGGATGGATGGATGAGTGAGTGAGTGAATGAATGCAATTTTCCCATTATTTTATTTATTCCTCTTACATACAGATTGCTCCTCCTTCTCCTAGTCCCCACCCCTCACACAGTCCCTCCCCTCCACCCTTTCCCTTCACCTCTGAGAAAGAGAAGGTCCTCCCCTGGGTACCAGCACAGCCTGACACCTCAAGTCACTGCAGGACTAGGCACCATCCTCTCCCAGTGAAGTCAGAAAAGGCAGCCCAGTAAGGGGAACAGAATCCACAGGCAGGCAACAGAGTCAAGGTTGAGATGCCAGATCTTTTAAGTTCAAGTTCCATTTTAGAGAACCTGACCTAAGTTTGAACTGAGGTAAACTAACAGGCTGGTATCTAGCATTAGTTTCCAAGTTGCCCCACAACAAAATCCTAGCCAAGCTCCAGTCTCTAGGCTAATCCCCAGCAAGACCAGAGTTTCCAGGTTACACCCTCAACAAGACCAGTGTCTCCAGGTTATTCCCCCAACAAACCTGCACACCCCCCCCCCAGGTTACAAGCCCACCCCCTGCCTAACGACCACCAATGCAGAGGGGAGCAGAAGTTAAGTTTATGTCCTAGAGGACTCCCAGCACCAACCAATTATGTTAGAGGCCACAGGAGCTTTCTTGCACATGTACTCCCTGCTTGCTGCTTACTATAAAGCTTTGCCCCATAGACATTCGGGGCTCTCCCACCACCAAAACCGTCCTGTGTGACGGTGGTGCATTGGGAAGTAGGGGCAAGCTAGCTTGAATATAATAACGATCTTGCTAAATCAGATCAGCACCTGTCGGAGGTGAGTTGCATCAGATTGGCTCCTGTCTGGGTTTTTTTTTGGGGGGGGGGGATCACTAACATTTCCCTGGCACTACAAGGTAAGCCCCCATTGTTGGGGAACCCACATGAAGACAAAGCTGCACTTCTACAGCACATGCGCGAGGGTGGGAGTGGCTAGGTCTTTGATTGGTGGTTTGGTCTCTGAGAGCCTCCAAGAGTCCAGGTTAGTTGAATCTATTGGTCTTCCCGTAGAGTCCCTATCCCCTCCCGGTTCCTCAATCCTTCCCCCAACTCTTCCACAAGACTTCCTGAGCTCGGTCTGATGTTTGGCATGGGCCTCTCCATCTGTTTTGGTCAGCTGCTGGGTGGAGCCTCTCAGAGGACAGTTATGCCAGGCCGACTGATACAAACACGGCCTGAGGAGCCAAATTAGTTGAAGGAGGAAGGCAGGCCTGCGCTGTGTCCCTGTTCATCCTCTGCAGACAGCTCTACAGCTGGGCACACCACACCAACCCCCCACACCACCACCCCACACACAATTGGCAGGGTTTGCCGCCACATTCATGTATGTCTGTGCCACCAGTGACAAATACAGCTGTCAACAGTGTCTTCACATGTTACATCATTGTGACAAGGCTTTGACCAACTAAGAGGCATTTTCAAAGTCTCACAGTGTCCCTGTGAACCCCACTACCTGTGCAGACACAGCAGGAGCTGTCTCTCCCACCCACACATAGACCTCCATGGAGACATGGCTGACTGGTACACTCATTGAAGTTGAGTCCACAGCAGTCTCCAGGGGATCCGGATGAACGCAATTTCTTTAAAAGAGAACCTTGAGATGAAAAGATCATCCTGAATTATCTACTTTGACCCAATGAAATCACAAGGTACCTTGTAAGAGAACAGTAGCTGAGATTTTGAGTGGATTCTGTCCATTACCCTCTCTTGACACCTCCCTCCTCTCCAAATAGTCCTCCTCCCCACTCCCACCCGGTCCTCTCCAGCGTGTGTGTGTGTGTGTGTGTGTGTGTGTGTGTGTTTTAGAGTCCCACATATGAGAGAAAACAAAAGATATTTGTCTTTCTGGTTTATTTCACTTGACATGATGCTCTCAAATTCGAAATGTTTTGTGTAATGACACTGGCTCCTTCTCCATGACTGAGCCAAACTCTATCTTGTGTATGTACAACACTTTTGTCCATTTGTCTTGCCTGGTGTAAGTGTAAACAGTGCTGTAATCAACACAAGGGTGTGTTTATCTCTGTGGTGTGCTTTCTTGGACTCCTAAGATATACCAAGAAATGGCATAGCTATATCATATAATAGTTGTGTTTTCCGGTTGTTGTTTTTTTTTTTTTAATTTTTTAACCCTCCATGATCATTTCTGTAGTGACTGGCACTAATTTATACATCCCCACAAGCATCATAAAAGCCATCCCCCAACTCTTGCCAACATATATTGTTGGTTATTTATTTGATGATATCCATTCTGCCTAGGATGGAATCTCCAGGTAGTATTTGCAAACAAAATTGGGCCTTAAAGATCCCTGGAAATGTGGGTGAAACAGAAATAAGCCCTCCCTGCTCCATCAGACATGGTGATAACCAAATACCAAATAATAGAGAGTTCCCATTATACTCTAAACATACAGTGACATATGAGATGTGGGTTTTATTATAGAATATCTAACAGCATGCCCTTGACATATTGTGGGAAGAAGCAAGTTACAAAGCCAACGAAGGGTTTGGCTCCAGAGCATTCCAGCCAAACTCAGCTTATCAAGGAAGTTATAAATCCCCCACTAAAGAGCCTTTGCGTACCGCTTCAGCCTAGACCACTCCATCCACCGCTCCACCGCTGACCTGTTTTCCTAAAGTCTCAAACCAAGCCTCAGTCCTTATTAGAGTTTGAAATGACATATTTTACTGGGAATCAGGTTTTAATTATCATTTATGCTCAAGATTATAAGTTCAACAAAAGCAGGAACTGTGTCTGCTTTTACTCATATCCCACCTCTAGGATCAAGGAGACAGTGAATACTTAATAAATATTTATTAAGCTAACGGGGCCACAGTTAACTTTTGTATCCATGAAATATTGCTGTCTTAAAGCTGTCTTGTGGCTGCATTTCCTTATGCTTTTGAGTCTGTGAATGGAAGTCAAATGTATTTCAAATTGATTCAATTCGATGACAAAATTTTACATGTTGATAAAAGCGGGTGATTCATCCTAATTAAAGAATCCTGAAGTCTTGAAATTTAGGAGTTTTCATAATGCGGTACAGATGTGGTACCTGATGGGGATGTTTAACAATGAGAGGCAGGTTCTAGTTGTAGACAGTAGACTCATGGCTGCTTCTTGTGATACCAAAACTGGCACCCAAAGACATGAAGTGGGGTGCCTGAGAGTGCATGGGGAGGTCAGAACAAACTAAAACCTGGAGAATTCATCCTACCTCTGTCTAGGAAGGTGCAGGAAAACAGCCCACTGTGGGTGTAGGACTAAGAGCTAGTCTGGACTTAGGAACGTCCTCGGATGTCCAGTGATTGTATGCAAAGAGGCCAGAATGCTACATGGCAGACCTTCATTTTACCTTCTATAGGTAAAAAAAGGAATTTTGTTTTATAATGAAAGTTCGCCTCGGGGAAGTGGAAATTCTGAGTGCCTTGTGCCCGGCGTAACCCCCAGTGCCTGGCACAGTTCATTTGTCAATCAAACAGACGAAGAAACAGGCATGTCATCCCTAGACTTACCCAAGTTATTCACTTGACAGCATCTGGAAATACTAAACTGGGGAAGGTTCCCAGCAGTAAGTAAGGGGGATGCTGCTTCCCTTCTGTCTAAAAATGAAACCAAAACCACGTGCTCACGTTTGAAACCCTGAACACTTCCCTACATGTTCGATGCCCTAACAAACACTGATCAAAACCAATTTGGGGAAGTCAAGTGTTTCTTTGGCTTATACTTCCACACCACAGTCCATCTTTGGAGAGAAGCCAGGGCAGAAACCACGGAGGAACGCTGTTCACTGGCTGGTTCCCCACAGCTCACCCAGTTCCCCACTGCTCTCTCACACCACTCAGGATAACCAGCCCAGGGGCTGCTCTCTCCCACATCAGTCATTAATGAGGAAAATGCCTATAGACCTTTGAGCCTACAGTCATTGCAATGGAGGCATGTTCTCAGTTGGCATTCTCTCTTCCCAGATGACCTTAGCTTCTAACACGTATATAAAACGTATTTGTGCATTCATTTATACTGTATTTTTCCTTATTCTTTGAAAATAGACATTTTTCTCACATAGCATACTGTGATTTACAGTCTTCCATCCTTCTCCTCTAAGTCCCTCCCTATACCCTCTCCCTTCTGTAACCACACCCTTTCTGACTCTCATTAGAAGTCAAATAGGCTTCTATGAGAAGTATAACATATATATGTGTGTATAACATATATTATATATGTGTATACCATATATATTATATATGTGTATACCATATATATTATATATGTGTATAACATGTGTTATATATGTAGAACATATATTATATATGTAGAACATATATTACATATATACATATGTCTATATGTGTATATGTATATATGTATGTATATGAATTTTAAAAAAATAAAAATAAGATAAAATTTTTTAAGAAGAAAAAGCCCTGGCATAACATTGTGAGACAAGGACGCTCTGAATTGCTGCCATTGAATTCATTTTCTGTTGGCCATTCACTGCTGGTCATTTGACCTACCCCTAAGAGAAGTTTGTTTCCCTAGTGGGATGTCCTTGAAGAAACCCAAATTTTCCTTTGCAAATGGTAATCAGTTGGAGATTGCTTCTAGGTTAGGGATGGAGGTGTGTGTCTACTTGCCTATTGAGCTCTAGAATCCCATCTGGTGCAGACCAGTGCACACCAGGTGCACGCTGCCTCAGTCTCTGCGAGTTCTTTGTGCATGGATCCTGTTGATTTAGAGAGAGTATTTTCCTGGTGTCTTCCATCCCCTTTGGCTCTTACACTCTCTCTGTCTCTTCTTCATCAGAATTCAGGGAACCCTGAGGGGAAGAATTTGATGGAGACAATTCATTCAGGGCTGAGTGTCCCAAGGTCTCTCATCCCCTATGTAATGTCTGCCTGTGGGGTGTTTGTCCCCATCTGCTGCAGGAGGAAGCTTCTCTGATGATGGCTGAGCGAGGCACGGATTTAGGGATATAGAAGAATGTCATTAGGAGCCATTTAGTTGCTGTGGTCTGTCTGTTTCAAACTGTCGTATTTGGCTTTATCCTCGGTCCCTGCCTGGGCTTTCTACTCTCAGGTTCTTGGTCAACCAAGCAGTTTGGGGTCTGGTTGCATCTCATGCTATGAGCCTTGAATAAAATCAGTTATTGGCTGGTCACTCCCACAAGCTTTGTGCCACCATTGCCTTAGCATAACCTGTAAGCAGGACTCCATTGTAGATTGAACGGTTTATGGCTGGCTTGGTGTTTATGGTTATGGTTTGATGGGTGACTTGCCTTTTGATGAGAGACATCAGTGATATTGGCATCAGTGTGTGGCAGTCCCTGTGAGTCCCTTTAGGTCTCAGGGCTTGGCTTTTCTCCCTTTCCTTCCCCTGAAGGTGGTCATTATCTTGAACTCTGTGTTTATGTTTTCTCAACTTTTTGATTAACATTTCTCTGAGATCACTGAGATCCTATCACTGAGATCCTATGTGAGTCTTAACTCTGATGATTTGATGGTGGTAAGTCTCCTGGACCTGTAGGCCACTCACATGAGCTACTGCACACGCAGATGCCATAGATAACCCATGCCTTATTTACACATTCTTTAGGCAATAGACACCTAGGCTGGATACAGCTTCCAGCTTGAGAATAGCAAATGCCTCTGTGAACAGCCGGGGTGTGCTTTCTGGTGTACTGTGAACAGTCGGGGTGTGCTTCCTGGGGTACGGACGTGAGCTCCCTCAGGCACACAACAGAGTAACACTGAGAAGAGGGGCAAATGTGTTCATCACTGCCAGTATCTCTTCCCCCGTGGCAACATGCATGTTCAATATTCTCAAGTAGCTTGCTTCTTCCTTTCTTTTTTTTTTTTTTTTAAAGATTTATTTTATTATATGTAAGTACACTGTAGCTGTCCTCAGACACTCCAGAAGAAGGAGCCAGATCTTGTTACGGATGGTTGTGAGCCACCATGTGGTTGCTGGGATTTGAACTTATCACCTTCAGAAGAGCAGTCGGGTGCTCTTACCCGCTGAGCCATCTCACCAGCCCCTGCTTCTTCCTTTCTTAATCTGCCAGCATGTATTAGTCCTTCAACTCATCTGATAAAAAATCATAGTTTGCTTAATAATCTCTTGTCTGTGGGGCTATTATATGGTTATTGTGTGGTCTCTTCGTTATCTTCCCATAGGCTAGCATTTTATAACCAGATATGCATTCAGTCTGCACAGTCTACATGTTCTTGGTGGACTGCAGGAGTTATAAACACACATACTCTGGAGCCAAAATGCCCGTTCAAGAATCTAACTCTGGGACTAGAGAGATGGTTCAGTGGTTAAGAGCACTGGCTGCTCTTGCAGAGGACACAGGTTCAATTCCCAGCAACCACACATAGCAGCTTGCAAACACCGTGACTCCAGTTCCAGGGGAGCCAATGCTCTCTTCCAGCCTCCTTGGGCACCAGGAACACGTGTAGTACTCGGACACACCTACAGACAAAACAGTCAGACACATAAAATAAAAATCCATTAACACCTACTTCTGCCACTCGCCAGACATGGACCCCTGACTGCCCATCTGTGAATCTCAGCTAAGATATGAATGATATAAGGAGTTCCTTGGTTTAACTCATGAAGCTGCTTCCCACGAAAATCACACATTACAAAATTAAACTCAACAGAGACATGTCTCCAACACAATCAGCATGAACCTATCCATGTGTTCACAGCAGTAAGTCCTCCTATTTCTGCCTCTATTCTTCACTTACAGAAGGTTCTCCTAAGCACTCAGAGACCTGCGAACACAGAGCCATGACTAACACGGCCAGCCCCATCCACTAACACAGCCAGGGCAGACAGTATTGCTCTCTGATGGAACACTGTCATCACAGCAACAGGCTCCAGAACTTTCCATCATGAAAGCCCAACTCCACATGCCTCAGGTTCCATCTTCTGTCTCAACCCACCTTCCTTTCCTCGACTGTGGACAAGCTCAGAACTCTCCGTGTGTGCCTATGTGTGTGTGGCTGTGTGTATGAGAGACAGAGACAGAGAGACAGAGACATAGGGAGAAAATTCTGTGTGTGAGAGAGGGAACCCTGTATGAGTGAGAGAATTGTGTAAGTGTGTATGTGTGTGTGTGTGGCTGTGTATATGAGAGACAGACAGACAGACAGACAGACAGACAGACAGAGATGTTTACCACAGTTGTCGTCAACTTGCACTTGTTCCTCAGCCTATCTGTCTAGGGATGGGTGTGTCCAGTCACTTGATTTCCAAGACACTGAATCACACAGTCCCTTCTGTCCTCTCCTAATGGACTTCTTGGCAGCTGGAATAGAATGGGACATTTGCTTCTTGAAATACCTCCCCTGGCCATGACATGCAGCTCACACTTCACACACACACACACACACAGAGGCTGTCTCTCTCTCCTTCACTTTCTCCCCAGTTCATCCTACCCACTCCTGAGAGGGTGGACCCTTTCAAATACTCATGGTTCAGCTGGAGCGATATAGCTCAGGGCTCAAGAGCACTGGCTGCTCCTCCATGGGACCTGAGTTCAGTTCCCAGCACCCACGGCAGGAGGCTCATAACTGTCTGTACTCCTAGCTCCAGGAGATCTGACACCTTTGGCCTTCATGAGCACAACACTCGTGTGTCCATACCCACAGGCAAACACACACACATCTACATAGAATTCAGAAATAGTAAGCTTTGAAACACTCATGATTTTCAATATTGAACCTCTGAATGCCCTGAAGCCCAGACTTTGTATCCAGCTGCTTGCTGGCCATCATCTGAACTTCACGTCTCAGCATTAATGACGGCTAAGGAACACTCCCTACTCACTTTCATGTTGGGGACCCGCACCGTGGCCAGTCCCTCTGGACATAGCCACTAGTGACATTTCAGCTTCCTTAATCTTCCAGCTCTTCGTCCCAATACCCTCTTCTCACATAGACCCCCTCTCTAACCGCTCCCTGCAAAGAAGCCTCTAAACTGCGCCCAGCCATGTTTAGTCCTGGCTTTTTGTTAAGGTACCATATTTCTGATCCTCCCCCTCCCCTCCCCCTCCCCCTCCCCCTCCCCTCCCCTCCTTGGAGTATCATGCCTTTAAAGAGACAACAGGGGCCAAAGCATACCAGAAACAATGCCTTTATTTTATTCTATAGAAAGCAGAACACATTTTGCAGGTGGCTTGTTTAGAAGGCTTGGGGACATAAACAATTTAAATAGCACCTTTTCAGGCCTGTCATTCAAAGACGGCAGGAACAAAGCCCCTTTGTAAGTCTGCTATAGTGTACTTAATGATACATTGATTGCTTTTTTTTCCTCCACAGAAAAGACACATTTACGAAGGAAGGAACGGAGGCACCACAAATATTCTTACAAATGTCTACTGTGTGGTGAATCTCTGAGGTTCTCTATACACATCAATAACCATGATAGACATGACGTACTAAACGTCGTCGATCAATCAGGGTACGCAATGAACACTGGCATCTAACAGGGCCCTGCGTAGCATCGTTTGTAACTCTGGCTGCTGAGTGATTACAGTCCAAGCATTCATTCGACAAAGGTTATTTTTGTGTCTCGACTTCTGATTTAGCTGTAAGATGTAAAAATCCTACAGGCAGGCGATGTGCTGGGTCATGAGAAATGGCTTAAAAGTAAAAATGACCTATCAGGTAATTCCATACATAAATCCTTGGTGCTAAATCCTTAGGATAAAAATATCCACTGGCAAAGAAATCCTTACTTAAAGGGGAAAAGAATACCAACAAGGGAGGTATGTGCCCTGAAGAATCCAGGCTCAGAATTAAGTTTTTTGGTTTTTTGGTTTTTAAGATATCAATTCTCAGTTGGTGTTCAAATAGAGCCTGTCATTTGCTATATATCAAACATAACATGTGGTTCTTTTAAAACTGTTTTTTAAATTTTTTTCTTTGCTTTTTCCTAAGATGTTTAGTTTGCATTGACTGTCTTAGTAATCTGCCAATGTTCCCAATTTCGCAGCGCCTGTCCAGCGTGCTCCTCCCTACCCCACATCTAGACTCAACCAATAGACAAAATGCAAGGTCAGAAGTAAGCTGAAGATATTGTATTCATGGTGAGACTTCTGTAGCTCCAAAAGGGAAACATATTTAACCAGATATCTAGAAATACCAGTGGGATCCCGGAGGGAGGGGGAAGGGGAGGGCTAGGAGGACCCAGGTCATAACAGAGAAAAAAAAAATTGAACAGTTCTTCATTCCTCATAGATGCGCTAGCTTTTTTCCTACCAAATGAAACTTCCTCTGTTCTCTGGCTGGTTCAGGAGCAGAGGTGGGAGGGGTGGACTGAGGGGTGGACCTGTAGCAACCAGGTCCCCCAGGGGTATCCATGCAAGGTCAAGAAGGTACGTACCATGATAGCAATGGCCACAACGGGGGGGGGGGGGGCATTCATCATTGCTTTGTCAGCAAAGATGCTAGAGCCATCAGCAGGATACCCAGAAATCATTATGGTCCTTTTCATGCACTTGACTGTCCTCAGTCCAGTTTCTAGCTGAACCACAGAATCAGTTTTCACAGACTGTGTTCCACCAGAGACCAGAAGTAGTGGGCCACACACCAGTCCTGGTGTTTATTAATTTGGGAAAAGGATGATAAACACTACTGCATGGATTTGGACATGAGTCAGAAATAAGCTACATAGGAATATACATTGTTAAAAAGTAATCACATAGGTATTGCTGATGGAGTGGCTTTAAAGGCTATAAGGGCTTAGGAGCCTTATAAGTAAGGTTAATGAAGCACAGAATGAAAAAAAGGAAAGGATTCTAACATACAACCTTAGGAGCTTGAGATCAAGTCAAGTGCAAAGACCTTTATATAACAAAATCATCATCTTACTTTAAACATTAACACACGGTACTCTTTTTTTATATATTAAGGCTGAATTGTTAAATTAGGACATAATAAAAGGTGTCACTGGAAAACGAGGGTTGCTTTAACGAGGTTGTTGTTCAGATTTCATTCTTTAAAAAAACCAGAGAAATTGCCGATCCCCATGCTGTCCTCTCACGAGGGGCCATGCTGAAGCTGCCAGGACAGAGGTGGTCTAGCCTGAGCCAGAAGCGAGTTACTATGTAACACCCAGCGAACAGCAGGAGTAACAGGCCAGCTCCAGATGCAGCTCACATTACCAGAGCCCCCTCCCCATTGTTGACACAGAAGAGACCAGTCAACTCAGCATCCTAATTTCCGTTGACACTCTGTCCACTGGGGGGGTGGGGGGGGCCTTTGGGGGGCTGGCAGGGAGCAGAGGCTTCACCAGATGGCCTTGAGTCTGTTTGGGGGGTGTAACCAGCAGAATAGGGGAAAAAAGAGAAACCGTGATTGTATAGTGGGGGGTATTGAGTTTTAGGTTTTACCAATCAGCCTCAGTACCTCATTCCTACTGAGTGCCTGGGAACCAATTTCCATCAACAACTGAGCCATTAAAGCCGTGGTTCTCAACTTTCCTAAGGCAGCGATCCTTTAATACAGTTCCTTCATGCTGATGTGACCTACAACCATAAAACTATTTCCCTGCTACTTCATTACTGTACTTTTTCTACAGTTACAAATTGCAATGTAAATACCTAATATGTAGGATGCCTGACATGTAACAAACTGCAACTCCCAGGGGGTCTCGACCCACGGGTTGAGAACCATCGGTTTAAAGGTTCATTCCTTTGGCAATATCCATGTTAAAAGACTCAATGTTTAGGTGGAATGATAGCCAGTCATATTCTTGTATTGGTGTCCCTGTTAGAATGGAGAAAACAGAAAAGGACTTTAGGTACCATTTATTTCCTCTGACAGTCAAAAAGCTGTTGATTTACAGCCCATGGTGGGCTAAAATAGGCACAATAATTGCCGTGTTACAATTACGACATCTATGAAAACAAGCGATTTTTCCCAGTTTCTCTTATGAGTCTACCCATCCAGAAAATATCATATTTCTGCGAGGACTGGGAAGTGTCCATTTCACACGGCATACACAAGTAGCTGGGCCACAGCTCAACAGATAGAGTGAATCTCTTGTATCCATGTGTCCCAGACTCTATTCTATAATTCTTCTCTTGGGTCCTTCTGTGTCTCCTGCGTGGCTTGATCTTCTTTACTGGGTGCCAGCCACGTGAGGTACACCTTTACTGGGTCAATGTGCCAGTGTTTGTGAAATGATACTGGAATCTGATGGGCGAGGTAGTCCTTGGGGTAATCTACTGGCCGAGCCTGCGCAAAAAAAACCCAAAAAACAAAAAACACAGCGTTAGGATTTCCCGGGTTACGGTTTCCTGGGTTACGGTTTCCTGGGTTATGGTTTCCTGGTGATTAAGAATGATCGGCTCATTCCTCCTGCAGATGGGGACAGAGACCCACAACTGCACAAGGCAGAGGGACCACCAAATCTCTACCTCGGGGTTCAAAGAGTCTGCAGAAAAGGGATAGAGAGATTCTAGGAGCCTGTGGGAACCGAAGACACCACGGAAACAAAGCCTTCTATACCCAGCAGGACTGACGCACTTAGATGAACTCACGGAGCATGCGCAGGGCTAAGCCGGATGGGTCCCAGCGCTGAGAGAGGAAGTAGACACAAGGTCCTATCCCTAGCCCAGAAGTTATCTTCAACTGATAACTGCTCGAAAATGGAAGAATTAGTTTCCTCTAAAGGAGTTTCTCTGGGTATGCAAGGGCAGGTTCCATGTTCATCAGTAGATGGCCAACACAAAATGAATTCATTGCTATTTTAAGATGTGTGTGTGTGTGTTGTATGTATGTAGGGGGTTGTTTTGTTTTGTTTTGTTTTGTTTTTGGTCCGGGCTTTTTTTTTTTTCCATGATTTCCTATCTTGTGTTTTTTACAGAATTTCTGTGTGGCTAAATGTGTGAGTCATTCATTATGTTTCTTGTGCTTTTTATTTGGGTTTTTATCCCCTTCATCCTATTTTGGTTTGCTTGTTTTTACTTAATTTTATCTTCTTACTTTTGTTTTTAGATCCCTGTTTTCTGATGAGAGGGAAATGGGTGTGGATTTGTGGTGAGAAGGCAAAGAGGACCTGGGAGGAACTGGGTGAGGGGAACCGTACTCAGAATATATTGTATAATAAAAACATCTATTTTCAATTAAAAAAAATGATTTGCTCAACAGGTAAAAGTGCCTCGTGTCATGCCCGAGTACCTGGCTTCCAACCCCGGAGCTTAAACCAGTTGCCAGAACGCACCTTGCCTGGTGGCCTTAATCCTTGTCTGTGGTTTAGATGTGGGTTCTGATAGCAAGTCTCTGTGAAGTGGGTGACACCATGCTGCAGGCTGTTTTTGGCATTAGGTGCTGTTTAGGCCTGGGCTCAGCTGTCTCTGACTAACAAGCCATCTTCATCCCCTCTGCTTTACCTGGAGGGAGCACACCACCTCCCCAGCCCCACCAAGAGAAGAGCGGGGCTCTGTGCACACTGAACCACTAACCTCTCTCAAATTTCCTGTGTATGTCAGGCTCCGGGGACACAACAGAACTAGGAACCTGCCCTTGTCCTCAAAGAGCGCACAGCCTGGTAGCATGCAGTGAAGTCTCACCTGACCAGCACATGTTCACCGTGGTATCCCTCATCCACGCACACAATAAGTAAAGGCACATCTTTTAAATGATTATCTCAGAATAACGTTTTGTTTTGTTTTGTTTCGATTTTTTAGCCCGGATCTGTCTACATAGCCCAAGCTGGCCTGGAAGTTCCTATGTAGATTGGGATGGCCTTGGATTCTGAGATCTGCCTGCCTCTTCCTGAGTGCTGAGATTTAAAATGCCCACCATAACAGCTGACCCAAAATAAATGTTGATTCAAAGCAGAAAGGGATATATCTGCGACTACTTTCCTTCAAATGCACACTTGTTGCCTTGAAATTCTCTTGATCAATTTCTCAAATGCTTTTCATCCTATGTTCCACACTTTTTTGCTTGGAGACTGTTTGAGCATGGCAATAAACATAAAAGGTCTCCTCAGTAATTTATATAAGTTGGCGGTGTGAGATATAACTTCTGGGAAAAAAATTTAAATGAAAAACAAAGAAAAGGAAGAAAACGTACTTCCTAGGTCTCTTCTAAAAAACTGCCAGGGCTGTGCAGGTGTGGGCTGTGCAGATGTGGACTGTGCAGGTAGGCTGTGCAGGTGTGGGCTGTGCAGATGTGGACTGTGCAGGTGGGCTGTGCAGGTGTGGGCTGTGCAGGTGTGAGCTGTGCAGGTGTGGGCTGTGCAGGTGTGGGCTGTGCAGGAGCTGATGTGCGGTATTCTCAGGGCCTAGGTTGCATACCCAGGTGAGGCTTTCAAAGAGAAAACATGAGTTCACTGTAGGGAAAAGCAGTTTAATTCTGATCCCAACATACAAACAAAAAGGATGTAATGTTATTTAATGTCACCGTTCACATTCTCTGAAACTCAGAATAGGAAGTGCAGGCAGAATGAGACATGCCCCAAAAATGACATGGTTGGGTCATTTTGTGTTCAAATGACAACGTGTTCAAAGGCAAACTGAAACCAGACACAATCCTGTTTGCATTAATCAAAGTGTCAAGTTTCCATTGTGCCCTTAATTTGTCTATAAATTTATATAGTCATTTGTGGTTTTTTGTTTTGTTTTGTTTTTAGATTTATGTATTTCATGTATGTGAGTACACTGTAGCTATCTTCAGACACACTAGAAGAGGGCATCAGATCCCATTACAGATGGTTGTGAGCCACCATGTGGTTGCTGGGAATTGAGCTCAGGACCTCTGGAAGAGCAGTCAGTGCTCTTAACCACTGAGCCATCACTCCACCCTTAGCCATTTGTTTTATATTGCAACTTATTTAGCTTGTAATACTAAAATCCTTTCAATTATTACAATGATATGTAACACACTTTTTAAGACTCTTTTATGTGTATGAGTGTTTTACTGAAAGCATGTATGTGTATCTGTCTTATGGTATTATTGCTGTGAAGAGACACTATGACCAAGGCAACTCTTATAAGGGCAATATTTAATGGGGGCTGACTTACAAGTTCAGATGTTCAGTACTTTATCACCATGGCAGGAAGCATGGCAGTGTCCAGGCAGGCATGATACCGGAGGATCTGAGAGTTCTACATCTTGATCCAAAAGCAACCAGGAGCAGGGTCTTTTCTGCCCTGGACCTTGTGCATTGGACCTCAAAGCCCACCCCCAGAATGACACACTTCCTCTAACAAAGCCACACCTATTCTAACAAGGCCACACCTTCCTGTGGGCCATGCATTCAAAAGCATGGGTCTGTGGGAGCCATTCCTATTCAAACCACCACATATCACATGTATGCCCAGGCCCATGGGGCCAGGAGAACATATCACATGTATGCCTAGGGCCCATGGGGGCCAGCACTGAATCCCTACAACTGGAGTTAACAAATGATTGGGAGCCACCAGAGAAGCTTCTCCGATGTGGCCTGGTGATCACGGCACTGACCTAGGGGTGCAGCTGTGGAGATGTGGCCTGGTGATCGCGGCACTGACCTAGGGGTGCAGCTGTGGAGATGTGGCCTAGTGATCGCGGCACTGACCTAGGGGTGCAGCAGTGGAGATGTGGCCTGGTGATCATGGCACTGACCTAGGGGTGCAGCAGTGGAGATGGGGTAGTGATGCTGCCCCACATTTGTGTGTTTTCATCTTGTCTTCCCCAAGCCGAATCCTCTCTTCTGAACAAAACTTTTTTTTTTTTATTCCAGGGAGGCGCATACAGGTAAAAATGATGTTCTCTGTAACCAAGCTAAAGGGCGGGAAACAGGGAGGATGGCAGCAACCTTTGGACATGAAGGACTGTGTTCCATTATTCTTATTCAAAAAGTATATATAGCAGGAAAAATTTTCTAGAAATTAATGCTTCTAAGTTTATTGTTAGTTTTCATTTGATGTCCAGAGTCCCAAAACCATTATTTATTTTTACAAATTCTTGTCTGGTTTAATATGTGTATTTTATGCAGAGGTCAATGAACATGGCATATTGCCATATCCATTAGTGAAACATGATTTTGGGATGGGTGATCTAGGCCTATGATTTTACAGTGACCTACCCTGACTGAAACAGGAGGGCTGGCCAGTGTGGCCTCTGAGGATGCTCTGAGTCCCTCTCCCCACCTCTTACATATGGGGCATCTGAGGTGTGGGTACCCTGTCTCTCCCCACCTCTTACATATGGGGCATCTGAGGTGTGGGTACCCTGTCTCAGATTCTCTCAGCACAAACAGCATGGAGATCTGGGTTGAGACATTACAAATGCCAAGTCCTCTTCAAATCCAACCACACTCTAAAAGATGCTCAAGAGAGCAGTGTAGGTTGGGAGCGCAGGCTATAAACCCTTTGTAACATCACGAAGGGTTCAGATTTACGGTGTGAATCCGAGAAATCAAGAGTTTTTAAAGTACGAGGAACAACACATAACTAAAAATAATCGTTTCTGAATTATCTTCAAAGGACGATGACTCCAGGATTACACTATCTTTACGTCTTCCTAGGAGGAAGAGACTGCTATAGAATAATCTAATCTTTGTACATTACTTCCCTTATACACAAGCAGCCTGCATTATTTTTCCATGAGTGAAACATGGAGACAGAGTCCGAGAGGCAGGAACAGAGAGTAATTCACTTTCTGTCGTAAAGATAGCGTAAGACATTAAAAGGGAAAGACATCTCGAGGCCTGGGTGCATACATGCCTCCCAGCAGGGTCTACAGAGTGAGGGCTCCCATGAGCTTCCTCTCAGGAAAGCTCTATTCTTAGCCCCCCTGCGCATTCCTGGACACAGGCGTGAATTCTATCTTCATTGCCAATGCTTAGACGTTCTTTGCTGTGTTCAAGTTGTTTTTCTATAGTGAGATTCTGCCATGCTCAATCCTCTATATTGCTAGGATTGTAGATCTAAAGTGCTAGGATTTGCTATTTATTGGGAAAGAAAGAGAGGAAGGGACAGAGGGAAGGGAAGGAGGGAGGGAGGGGGGTAGGAAGAAAGGGAGGGAGGGAGGGAGGAAGGGAGGAAGCAAGTTCAGAAGGAGGAGAGATGGCTCAGCAGTTAAGAGCACTGGCAGCTCTTCCAGAGGGTCCAGGTTCAATTCCCAGTACCCACAAGGCAGCCCTCGACCATCCAATACTCCAGTTTTCTGACCTCTGTGGGCAGCAAGCGTGTACGTGATACACATACATACAAGCGGACAAAACACTCACATATATTAAAAAAAATAACGATAATATTCCCCATGGAACCTGCCAGCATCTTCCTTAAGATATCCAAAAACATGAGAGGAGAAACGTGCTCTCACCTGATGGAAGAGGGGGCTGTGTGTCACGGGGACCCCCAGCCCACTGAAGCACATGCCCAGAACCATGTCGTCCGGAGCGTCATTGCTGTAGCATCGGCAGCTGCTCAAGAGAAGTCTCCGGATGGCTTCCCTGCTAAAGACCATGCTGGCAGAAGCAGACAGAAGTGAGGGTTAGAGCAGTGCTGTGGAGCCCACTTAACCTAATGGAGGGCTTTAGTTTACAGGCTGAATTCCCGAGAGAGGTACTGGCGGAGGAACTACTGCTGACAACTGGAGAGGGCAGTTTTGCACAGCAAACTCACCTTAAGAGACATTTACCTCCCTAGGAAACCCTTTTATATGTATCTCCTGTAAACAAACACTATGTTATTTTTCTAACGTTACAGTGTTAGTTTTCGTCAACTTGACAATCATTGGGAAAGACACTAGAATCATCCAGAAAGAGGGAACCTCACTTGAGAAAATGCCCCTATTAGTTTGGCCCAGAGGCCTATGGTCTGTGGCCATTTCCCAATTAATAATTGATATGGGAGGGTCCAACCTACTGTGGGTTGCGACGCCCCTGGGCACTGGTCTTGGCTGTATAAGAAGGCAGGCATGGGAACAAGCCAGCAAATGGCACTCCTCCATGGTCTTAGCCTGACTTACCTTCATGATGGACTGCAAGGTATCAGATGAAATAAACTCTTTTCTCCCAGAGCTACTTTGTGTCATGGTTAAAACATGTGTCATGTTTAATCACAGCAACAGAAAATAATGTAGGGGTGAACAGACAGTGACCTGTCTTTTTCTGTTTTGTTTGATACAAGGTTTCTTTGTGTAGCCCTACCTGTCCTGGAACTTACTTTGTAGCCCAGGCTGGTCTAGAACTCAGAGATCTGCCTGCCTCTGCCTCCCAGGGGCTGGGATTAAAAGCATGTGCCACCATGGCCTGGCTCACAGCCTGTCTTCAACAGTGATATGACACCATTTGACCTGATGTGTGGTACTTCCTGGTGGAGTCTCAGCCCATTCTGATCTTTCTGTGCTCCCCCACCCCCACCCCCAGCATCGCAGGTAGCAACATTTCTCTCATAGAACCTTCTTGGCTTCCCTTGATAGCAGGATTCTGGATCCACATGACATCAGGGAGCCCAAGTCTGAGGGAGAGTGTTTGCTATTGCCCCTGCCGGTCTGTGCAGCAGAGGGGGGTGTGGGGCCAGACACACAATCTTATAGGCTGTCCCTAGGTGTGCCTTGAATGGAGTATCTGAGCATGAGACTCTGCAGTAGCGGTGGGAAGTGAACCAGGTCCTCTGGAAGAGCAGCCAGTGCTCTTTACTGCAGAGCCTCCTCTCTAGCCCCTAACCTGCTGTATTTTAAAAGGAAGGAAGGAAGGAAGAGAGAGAGAGAGAGAGGAAAAAAGAGAGAGAGAGAAAGAGAGAGAGAAAGAGAGAGAGAAAGAAAGAAAGAAAGAAAGAAAGAAAGAAAGAAAGAAAGAAAGAAAGAAAGAAAGGAGAAAAGAAAAGAGAAAAGGAACAACAACAAAAACCCAAACAAACAAAAAAACTTGATTCTTAAGCCAAATTCTTGAAAACTCCTAAGTGGCCCTGGACAAGGTACACATTATTGTCTGTACCTTTTTTCAAAGGCCCCCTGATGGGATCAGCTCACGAAGATCACTTCTGCATCTTAGTGAAGGAGCTTTAAAAAAACGGAACCTTGAGTGACTCATGTCATCTACGTGGAAATTAAATGACAGTGTTCACACACGCTTATTGACTTGCTCTCTATACCTCGAAAAGCAATGTGTCCCTTTGCTACAAAGTGGGGCCATGATGAGAAACAGGACACAGGTGCTGTCTACAAATAATTCATAACTTATGTGGGAAGCAGCGAAGTAAATAGGCAATTAGACGGGAACGGGTTGCATAATGTACTGTGCACGCAAGCACATTAGAAAAGCATCCAACCCCGACTGCCGGGCTGCGCAGGGCTGCTGGCAAGCAGGCCTGGTAAATGACAGTGACCCGCAAAAGTCTTCAGGGGGACCCTAAGACTCTGGGAAGAAGAACAATGCTTTTCAGAGAAAAGAAGAAACAATGTGTTTCTGGGAAATTGCAACAAGTTCAACTCATTACTGTGAGAACACTGGAAGGACCAAAGGGTGCATGCCAAAGTCACCAGGGGGCCTTAGGAACCCTTAGAGGGTGTTACACTCTGGTTGTGAGACATGGAGAAATCAAGTTAGTACTCAGGAAGCTTCCTTTCTGCCGGCTACCTGGTTTTTAGAAAAATAATATTAAAAAAAAAAAAAAGAAGAAGAAGCTGGGTGTGGTGGCACACACCTTTAATCCCAGCACTCGGGAGGCAGAGGCAGGCGGATTTCTGAGTTCGAGGCCAGCCTGGTCTACAAAGTGAGTTCCAGGACAGCCAGGGCTACACATAGAAACCCTGTCTCAAAAGAAAAAAGAAAAAAAAAAAGGAGCAGTCCCTCAACCTCTCCTGTTTTCTGTGTCAACATGGATTCTCACTCAATGCCAGCTCTTCTGCCTCGATGTCACCCTCCTGTGATGTCACCCTCCTGTGATGTCACCCTCCTGTGATGTCACCCTCCTGTGATGTCACCAGAAGGCTGCCACCGAGGCTGAGCACAAGGCAGGGTCATGTTTTTGGACTTCTGAAACTGTCATCTAGAGAAACCTTTTCCTGTTAAAAGTTACCCAGGCTCAAGCATTTTGTAATAGTGACAGGCAAAACAGACTAAGGCAGAGCCATTCTAAACCAAGGTTTCATTTAATAGGAATGAAAGGCCCTAACCTTTCAAAAGCTTATAAACATTATTTAACACTGCTTGGCACACAGTGACCATAACTGTCTATGGCTGATATCCAGTTAATACCCTCCTCAACACCCACTAGTAAAGGTTGCAGCCATAACAGAGGAGATTAACCGCTCGATTGATTTACCCATAAAAAATCAAATTAAAATCTTTCCCCACAGAGTTCAGGCAAGTACTTAATTTAAAACGATTGATTTTTAACTATTATTTAAAAACCTATAAAACCTATACAAATATTACTTAATTGCCTAATCTAAGATTCTATACTCTTCTTCCATCAAACATGATTTATTAAGCACTGGATAATTTAAAATTTTAATGACTTTTTTTTTTCTGAAATTGAAATCCATAAGCATTTTCTTCCATCTAAAAAGGCAATCAAAACTAGTTGGCTGTTTAGAATCAAGCATTCTTACAGGGAGATTCCCACCACCATGTACTTTGACCTGAACTTTGTAGTAATTCTTCAAAGAATAAAATAATGTTTACAATGAGTTCTGTTCACATTTCCAAAATGTAATGTGTACTTTTCTGTAATAGAAGCAACCACTGTTTAAAGAGAATCCAAGTGCCAGAACAGACAGACTTCAGAACCACAGACCATTTCTGCCTGTGCAGAAAGAAAAAAAAAACAAAAACTAATTAATGTTCAAAGTACCTTTCTGGACTCAACCAACCACAAGTGAAAAATATTTATTGTCTCCTTTCCATCACCCCGGAAGTGACACAATATAAAAACTATTTGCAGCTAGGCATGGTGGCACACCCTCCCGATGCCAGCATCACTCTGAGGCAGGGGGAGGAGGAACTTCAGGCCAGCTGAGAATACACTATCAGATCCTCATCTCAGAAGGGGACATTCCATAGCATTTATGTTGTAATGTGTGTTAGAAATGATCAGGAACTGATTTAAGGTTTACAGGAGCTTTGGCACAGGTCACACCGCCATGTCACATTTTATCTAAAGGCCTTGGGCACCTGCAGGGGTTCCTGGACTCCTAACCCTTAAGGGATGAATAGAGATACAGAGAAGACAAGAGATGGCTGTGTCCATAAGCCACTTCGCTCACTCACCCGCCTCCTCCTGTGACATAGCTGTAGCCACCTGTGCCCAGGCCATAGCCATAGCGCTCACCCAGAAACACTGGATCACTGGAGTCATAGCAGCTAAGCAGGTGTCGGAGCCTGGAGATACTGAGACACAAAGAGAAGGCTTATTGAGTTCTCATATGACTTCAGAATGAAATATTTAGAGGTGAAATCCAAGTGTAGAATAAACGGATTAAAAAAAAAACTCAAAATATGAACACAGTACATTAGAAGAGGTGTCCTTCACCCAATTTGAACTCAGCCCTGCTGGCCCCAGCGGCCTGCCTGGGAGGCAGCAGGTGGCAGGTGACTGACTGAAGGTGCTCTGATGGCTGTAACTCTCCTCTATCAGGCTGTTCCCAAAGTACTCGTTGCTAAAACCTCACCTCTCCTCAAATAGACTAGGGCTGTTTTAACACTTGAGAGACACAAAAGAGCTTCCAAAGGATAAGTGAACTTGGTGGTGGTGGTGGTGGTAGTGTGTGTGTGTGGGGGGGGGGTGTTCTGTCAGGGTGGGGCTGGCATGTGGGAAGAGACCTAATCCAGAAAGGTGTCTCCACAAATCCTCAGAGTAAGGCTAGCCAGGTCTACACAGTCAGTTCCAGGTCAGCTACAGTAAAAAGGAGGGAGAAGGGAGGGGGCAGAGATAGGGAGGGGAACCAGGAGAGAGATAGAGGTAGGGCAAGGGAAAGAGCAGGGGAGAGAGAAAGAGAGACAGATAGAGAAAGGTTAGGGACTGAGAAGGGGGAAAGGGGAAGAGAAAGGAAAACCCAGGATAACCCTTAGATGCCTTACAGAGGCAGAAGAGATTTCCAGGTCAACCAACAAGCCTTAACTTTCCCTTTTAACACTGACCAGTGGTCCTGAAAACTAATTTCTGAATGACCCGTAACGTTGGTTAAAATCTTAACGGACTAAGTTTCACAATGCCTCTGAGTCCAGTGAGCTCACAGATGGGGTGTCACAGGCTCTGAGCAGAACATAGCGTTGCAAATGGACAGGGAGCAGCAGGTGTCCCCGACACTCACTATCCTCTGCTTGGGGAGAGTGGAGGTGACACGCAAGAAGGACCCAGCTTTCCTAGCCACCACCCAGAGAAAGAGTGAAGCCAGGGAGATGCAGGAGCACTTTTACCGTATAAGGACAAGACAGAAGCAGCCGCACCCCTCCCTGCGAGAGAGCGCGTGCTCAAGAGTCTCCCGCGTATGCAGCCTGCAGCACAGTTATAAGACTGTAAATAGGTTTAGAACGTCTCGAGGCCAAGGCCTTTGCCGAGGCTGGCAGTTTCGAGTGAGCATAAAACACGATCCCTCCGTGTTCTGCTGTGGTTGGCATGGAGGTTAAACATTCTAAGCGCCTAATTTGGAATCTGTCTTCAAGGAGCAGTCTGAGGAATTCATCTGCCCGGGAGAGAATGACTGCATTTGCTGGCAGAGGGGCCGTGCTTGAAGATCTAGGGAAACTGAAGTTTGGTGTGGAAAAGACCAAAATCCTCCCCGACTTTCCAGGGCAAAACGGGTCTACTTCTTGAGAAAAACAAAACAAAACAAAACAAAAAACAAAAAACAGAGTGGGATAGAGGTGGATCAACACGGAGCACTGGCAGCTCCTGTAGAAGAGCCAAGTTCAATCCCCAGTACCCACATGGAGGCTCACAACCATCTCTAACGCCAGGGGATTCAGCGCCCTCTTCTGGCCTCTGTAGGCACTGCATGCATATGGTATACATACATACATGCAAGCAAAACACTCATAGTCATAAAATAATTTGGTTTTTAAATCTTAAAATTAAAAGAAATAGAATTGTTTTTCTCTTCTTCCTACATATTGTGAAATTGTCACTTCCACCTACGACATTCAGTATTTTAAGGTTAAAGTGATCTAAGATCCCTCTGGGCTTCTTACACCATGGATGTGCCTCATTTTCAACACACTGTTGAGAGGCTTGGAGACCACAAATGGAGTCTGATAATTATCACCCACTTCGCATTCACTAAAGAGTAGGAATGTGGATGAGTCAGATGGATTTCAATTCCATCTAAGGGGATTTGGCCCAGGAAAAGCATTTCACTTAACAATCTGTTCCCATTGCAGGCTCTTCTGAATGTCAGGCATGGCGGGAGGGGGGGGGGTGTTGGGGGAAGCACGTCCGTCCGTCCGTGCTCTCTAACAAGGACCACCCGGGGTGGATGTGTGCAGTGTGGCAGTGCTGGCAGATCTCAACAGCAGAACCCCAACCTTTCAAGACCAGAGGATGCTGTATCCTGGCCTATTATGGTATTGTATTTATATTGTGTGTATATCATACCCTTCCCCAACCATTCCAGTGTATATTTCCTAAGAGCAGAAAAGTCTTCAACTTCAGGAAATGTAACACTTGACATGGTAACTTTCTTTAAAAATCAGCCATTCTGCTCCTACATATTAAACCAAGATAAATGAAAGCACGATGTCTACACTGAGACTTCTCTATGCAAATGCATCGTGGTGCCTGGAGCTGCGGCTCAGCAGCTAAGCGCACCAGCAGTTCTTCCAGGGGACCAGGGTTCAGTTCTCTGTACCCAGATAGCAGCTCATGAACATCTGTAACTCCAGGTACAGGAGATCTGATGCCCCCTCTGGTCTTCATGGGCACTGCACCCATGTGATACACATACATAAGATATAGGCAAAATACATAAAATAAGATAAAGGGATCTTTAAAAAGTATATAGTAGCCTTAATTATAATAACTTGAAATCAAAATGCTAAAACAATATATTTAAGTGGACTACTAATTCTAATTTTTATGAACTGACGTAATAATGTCAGTTACAGCACCTCCTGCCCTGCCCTAGTGTTTTTCTTTGGCTAGTAATTACTGCCTTATCTTTGAATTCTCAAACTTTTCTTCTGCAATGTCTGATTTGCTGTTAATCTTGTTCAAAAGGCTTTTAAAATCCTTGATAATAGAGTTTTCATGTCTATAAGATTATTTTAGATGTAGTATACCTTCCATGCATCCCCTTTGAAAATATGAAATAGAGTTGTGATGATTACTTAAAAACAGAATGATAAATAAATAAATATATATATACACTTATATATGTGATATATATATATATATTAACTAATGGTAATAGTACTAATTCTGGACAATGTCACCCGCTGAGTTATGTTATCTCAGTCTGCCCAGTGGGAACAGATACCACGCTCAGCCCCACAGAGTATCCATTGTCATTTCCTCTGATCATTTTGGTGGGATCTGTTCCAGCATGGAGAAGCAGCTACTGTACTGAATACTTAATGCCAGGGTTGTGGTTTGGAAGTCTGTCTGTTTGTTGTTGTTATTTGTTTGTTTGTTGTTTGAGACAGAGTTTCTCTGTGTAGCCCTGGCTATCCTGGAACTCATTCTGTAGACCAGGCTGGCCTTGAACTCAGAGATCCCCCTGCCTCTGCCTCTGCCTCTGCCTCTGCCTCTGCCTCTGCCTCTGCCTCTGCCTCTGCCTCTGCCTCTGCCTCTGCCTCTGCCTCTGCCTCTGCCTCTGCCTCTGCCTCTGCCTCTGCCTCCTAAATTCTGGGATTAAAGGTGTGTGCCGCCACCTCCTGGCTTATCTGTCTGTTTTCTATTTATGTGTCCTACAACACCCTTGGTCTCCTGAGATGCTCAGCCCGATCTCTTTAATGCAAACTATGTAGGTTCCAGCCAGTCCCTCTTCCTAAGCTTGGTGTAGTCAGAAGGCAGTCAGTGGGGCAGTGACCTGCTTTGTGCTGCCAAATGTTCAGTATCTTAAAACCACCCCATCCCTGCCACTCTGTCACCAGAAGCACACAGAGCTATTGTCAGTCAGTCTGGGGACGGGAGGGACTCTTACCTACCTGATTAATGTGTCATCGTCCACAATGACTAACCATGAGATTTTGTCATGGCTGTGATTCAAAAATTTTTCCAAAATGGCAAAGGTTTTTCCACAATGACCTAGGGAAGGTGAGGAGAAAACTGGCAATGTATTATTTGCTCTAAAATATGTAGCATCCATTTTTTTTTTCAGTCTTAAAGTGGCAGGAGGACCTGAAGGTGGACATGCACAAGGACGGGAAATTGTTCTAGAAATTAGCCTTCCGTGCTTCCCATGTAAGCTGAAATAAGCCCTCACCTCCTTGACTTTTAGCCACAGTGTTTTGTCACAGCAAAAGAAACTCTATTTTATGTATATGAATGTGTTTGTCTTCAGAGATACCAGAAGAGAGTATCCGACCTCATTACAGATGGTTGTGAGCCACCATGTGGTTGCTGGGATTTGAACTCAGGACCTCCGGGAGAGCACTCAGTGCTCTTAACCACTGAGCCATCTCTCTAGCCCCTAGAAACTCTAAGTAAGACAATGTCTGTAAGCCCAGCACTTTGGCGGGTGTAGGAGGATCACGAACTCAAGGGCAGCACAGTGGTTTTAAGGCCAGCCTGGGCTAAGCAAACCACACTGAAATTGTCTTTCACTAGTCAACAACTTGAGAAGCTGACAAAGTAACTTGGTGCCTCCCATTCCAGCCCAGAGGAACTGTGTGGATCTGGGAAAACCCAGTGCTAGGGTGTAGCCCATCCCTCCCAAATTGCAGAGCGTCTATCTGTAACCCAAAGTCCCATGTGAGAGCCAGTATCTATCTACAGGTAAAGATACTCAGAGGAAGAAGAGAGAAAAAAAGAGAGGAAAAATTAAAATAAGAAATCCTACTACTTAGATTTCAGTTTATCCTGACTCATTCATAAACAGTATGGGAATTTTGAATCAAGGGAGGATTAAGGACTCACCTCTCTCTGTATTGGGAATTCCCAAATCCACGGTGGGGATGGCAGTTTCTGCATAGTCACTATAGTATTCAATAAGGCTGGCCTGTGCTGCCCATGTCTTCTTTACGATGGGTACTGAACACACAATGGACAGTCATAGCCATGATGCAAAAAGAAAAAAAGAAGAAAAAAAATACAAATCAGCAGTGACCCCACAGAGAAGCGACATTCCTTCTCAGTGTCCCAAGCCTCAGTGCTTGCACCCGAGGGAGCACCAGTGCCCTCTGCTGGTAAGCAGAGGGAAGAGCACTCTGGTCGAAGGGCTACTAGAGTCCACGGTGCCTGGGATGCACATCCCGCCTTACCTCCCCATAGTAAGACATTGGTCAGATAACACTGCTTTGTTTAAACGAACTGTGAATCATGTCTCTTCTCCCCAAAGATTAGTTCATTTAACTCTCCCTTAAATAAACTCTTAAGATATTATTTGGAAACTGGAGAGATGGCTTGGTGATTAAGGACACTGGCTGCTCTTAGAAAGAGCCTCCAGGTTCAGGTCCCAGCACCCACATGGTGACTCAGAACTATCTACAGCTCTACTTACAGGTGGTCTGATGCCCTCTTTTTGCCTCCTTGGGCACTGGGTGTACACGTGGTACATATACTACATGCAGGCAAAACACTCGCGCACATAAAATAAAGTTAAATTACATTAAATAAATTTAAAATGTATTTTGTGTGTATGTGTATGTACATGTGTATATGTGTGCATGCACGTGTATGTGTGTACACGGGTCAGCAGAGGCAAGAGGAGAGCTTGGGGGACAGTTCTCTCTCTCTCTCTCTCTCTCTCTCTCTCTCTCTCTCTCTCCCCCTCTCTCTCAGCAAGGCCTCTCACTGAGCCTGGAGCTTATGCTATTCAGCCAGACCACACATTCAAACATATGAGCCAATGGGGCACACTGCACATCCAAACTCTTCACCATGGAGACAAATCATAGTGAATCCTTCTTTCAAGGACGTGCCCCACCGAGGTACTTTAAATTGGAGTGGAGTAAAAGTTTATTTTTCAAAAATTATAATTCAAAAGGAGGAGGAGGAGGAGAGCTCCCAGCTTCACAGGTAGCATAAATCTTCTTAGGGCTTCTTAGAGTCAGTGAGACCCCTCACTGTAAGTGACAGCAGAATAATCCATTTTTACCCCTGAGAATTTACCTGCAATCCTGTCCCCTATTACAAGGGACATCTGAACATTTTATGAATGTTCAGTCCATCCATCAGATATGAACGTGCCAGGAAGTCAAGAGGGAAGGGTTGTTTAGATTCTGAGGAATTTGCTGGCAAATGGACCTTTTTCTCCAAGCTCAGGCTAAAGAACAAAAAAGGGCAGTCGGCTGGTGTTTGTGTTCCCCCGAGAGTGCACACATATGAGTATTCCTCATCTTTTGCAAATTGGCCCTAAGCTTGCAAAGCATCCCTCCTGTCTGATTTAAAAAACAAACAAACAAACAAAAAAAAAAAAACATCTGGGACATGTTCCGCCATTCAACAGCCACGTGACTCCCTCGGCCAATCACCTCATCTGACCAGTGTGGCTGGAAGCAGGTTGGAGCGCTGCTGTACCCGCAGCCTCTTTCATTAGAAATGGCAGCTACGACACCTTCTAATGAAGCCGCCCATTACCTCCCTGGACACGATCGCAGCAGTAAAGATCACAGCTAATAGACTTTGTCTATTTTTTTTTTAAATCGGGAAGCAAGAGTGTGGTTTATTTTTAAGAGCCAGATGAAGCTGTGAAAAGAAACTAAAGGCTGAGAAGTCTCAATCTCTTTAATAAGAGGGAGCTCATAGAAAAGCATCACATTCTATGTAATGTGATGGACGCAAACTGCCCGCTGTAGGAACGTGAGACACACGGAGGCGACGCGGAGCAATGCAAAGAAAACACTGAAGGGTTTCTGACAGCTCACATCGCACATCGAGGACCCCTGGACCCAAGAGGGAGTCAATGAGATGCATATTAAAAATCAGGGGTCTCTTCCCCACTCACATGTTTCAAATGGTGTCAACATGTATTACTTCCTGGAGCCAAAAAATAAATTAATTAATTAAATTCTTTTTGCTATGCTCTGAGAATTTTCTAATCTGTTTCTGTCGGAATCCAGGCAAACGCAGTAGCAGCGTTGCTCTTTCGTGGTTAGGGATACAAGCAAAACAGTTATGATATTTAAACTTGGTCTTGTTATCAGTCCATTGGGGTGACATAAAAATATGAATTCCGCATGTATTAACTCTTGCCATTCTGTCCTTTTTCTTCCACGGAGGTGACAGGGAGGTCACGAACCGGGTAACAGCATGGCCCACTCTCGGTTTTTCACAAACATACTTTCTTATCTGTTTTATTTTTCCTCCCTTTCATTGGCATTTGGCCTTTGTTCCTTCACAGACTTCTACCCCAGGAGAGAACAGGAAAATAGGAACACCAGGCCCTATCCGGGTGTTCTGCTTGGACAGTAATTCAATCTGCCGAGGCCCCACCCAGTGTGTGCTATGGGTCATACGCAAGCAGAATTCAATTCCTTGCTACCCTTCCTAGTTGCTGAGAAGGAAAAGCCTGCTTGCACGGCTCCAGCCCATCACCAGGCATCAACGTGAATATCGAAGACAATTTATCAACTGAGGTCTGGAAATATATGCAAGTAGAGTCAGGCTAGCGCAGAGAACCCCCGTCCTGCCTCCTGACCCAATGGAGTAGCACTAGAGGCTCCTCTCCCTAAGGGAAAACTGCTACCTCTTAGCCAGAGGAATGGAGAGTAGCTGGGGCTGGAGAGAAGCCTCTCTGGTTTACAGCGCTTGTTGCTCCTGCCTGGGTTCAGCTCCAAGCACGCACACGGCGGCATTCAATCATCTTAATTCCAGTTCCAGGGGACCTGATGCCCTCTTCTGACCTCCACAGGCACCAGGCATGTATGTGCATGGTCCACAAACAAATGCTCGTACTCATAAAATAAATAAGTAAATCGTGGAATCTACCTCTGGGTGGAGACACGCCATTGTCTCCTCCGATTGGCCAGGTAAGGACCCACCCACCCCTCAGGAAGACAGGCTCAACCCTTCCCAGAATTCCTGCCCCGGGTGCCTCTCTGGATGTTTTTGCTGGGTCTGTCCACCCTCGGAAAAGTGTAACTTTTCCTTATTTACTGCGCTCCTTTTTCCAGATGCTGACTGAAGCCCCCAAGTATGCTTTCTCAGGGACTCGGGATTTCTCCGGCTTTCCCTAAAACCCCTCCTGGTGTCTCCATGCCTGTTCAAGTCCACGTGCCCCACATCTGTCAAGACTTGGTTTCCCTGCTTCAGAGTGTTTCTTTTAAATTCTAATTAAATTGTCTTGGAGTTTCTATTTAAGTCTGTTCTTAGATTTTTTTTACTAATGAGACTAAGAATCCCAAGAGATGACTCTGATTACCCTGATAACATTAGGTGACTGTAGCAAGGCTCCCCACATTTCGGGTAACCAGAGGCCATGGGATGTGGGCCAGCTGGGTATTGGTCCCTTAGCCCTCTCTACAAAAATCAAGGGGATCGCAGTATTGCCATAGCATGAGGAATTGTTCAGTTATGGTTAGATTGGTTGTTTTACACACACACACACACACAGAGAGAGAGAGAGAGAGAGAGAGAGAGAGAGAGAGAGATTAGAAGCCATATGGTACTGTCATTAATAACTGATCAGTTTTCTTGGGCCAGTTTTCTGGTGTTTAGACCTTTGTTAACAAGTTATTTTATTATTTTTAATGTGTGTGTGTGTGTGTGTGTGTGTGCACGTGGATAGGTGTACACGAGAGCCAGAGGTGTCAGATCCCCTGCAGCTGGAGTTATAGGCAATTGTGAGCTGACTGACATGGGATCTGAGAACCGAACCCGGGTCCTCTGGGAGAGCAGCAGTGTTTTTGGCCTCTGAGTCATCTCTCCCGAGCTAGACTAGAGGTTCATAGGAGACTGTGCAGAACTCAGTGGGCAGGTAAGCTTTGCATCCACCGACCAAAGGGAGGAACCAATCTAAAAAGCAGCCATCTTCACAAATGAGTGTACGGAAGCGTAAAGAGAGCTCGCTGCAGAAACCCACATTTGAAAACTTCAGACTCCCCCCACCCACCCTTCAGTCTCAAGTCTCAGTCACCTCAGATCTGAGATAAATGTTTGAGATTTTGTAATTAAAAAAAAAAAATTTAAATTCTAAATCCAAGTGTAAAAAAGCATTTCATAGATATTTTTTAAATTTTTTGATCTTAGGGAATTAAGAAAACCAAATTAAAAAAAAAAAAAAAAAAAAAGCCGGGCGTGGTGGCGCACACCTTTAGTCCCAGCACTCGGGAGGCAGAGGCAGGCGAATTTCTGAGTTCAAGGCCAGCCTGGTCTACAGAGTGAGTTCCAGGACAGCCAGGGCTATACAGAGAAACCCTGTCTCAAAAAAACAAAACAAAACAAAAAAACAAAACAAACAAAAAAAATAAAATAAAGAAAAGAAAACCAAATTATTCAACATTCCTACGTCAAAATGAACAAACACTCACTTCTGTAGATTGTGAAAAATGCAGCAAGGGGGACCTTTAATTTTTTATTTCATTATTATCTGAAAAATACACTCCTTTTATTATCTACATTATTAACATCAATATTGCAAGTATAACCATCTGAGCACAGCTTCAAGATCAGCTAAATCAATGTAAATATTTTTCCTGCAAAGTAAAAGAGAAAAAAGAAATCTAGTGCAGTTTCCCACCACCTTTTTTCAAAAAATTTAAAGATTTATTTTTATTATATGCCTGTGCATGATGTGTGTGCAGTGCCCGTGGAGGTCAGAAGAGGGCACCGGAACCCCTGGAGCTGCAGTAACACAGTCGTGAGCCACTATGTGGGCGCTGAAGACTGAAGGCAGGTCCTCTGCAACAGCAGCCAGTGCTTTTCATCTCTCCAGCCCCTCCATCACCCCCAAAAGCCCTGCCTACCAGATATTATTAGATTTAGGTTAAATTTATGATATATAAAAGTCTTATTTAAATTCCTTGATTGACTGTTAACTGTAGGTCTCCTTGTATAATAAATATATAGATTTAGTCAGTCTGATTTAATAGGATTTAGGATTTGACATGACCAATCCAGACAAACCTAGCAATTCCTTAACTCATTACTGGGTTTTTTGGGGTTTTTTGTTTGTTTGTTTGTTTGTTTGGGGGGGTTCAAGACAGGGTTTCTCTGTGTAGTCTTGGCTGTCCTGGAACTCACTCTGTAGACCAGGCTGGCCTTAAACTCAGAAATCCGCCTGCCTCTGCCTCCTAAGTGCTGGGATTAAAGGCAAGTGGCACCACCGCCTGGCTTCTTGCCCTTATTATTTTTTTTTTTTGTCATTACTGGGTTTTAATTGGTGATGACATCATAGGTAACCCTATAAATTCAAATTATAATAGTCTTTTGTTTTACAAATATCTGGTGTCTCGAAAAACCAAAAAAAAAAACCAACAAATATCTTCTTCCTTAAAATATAACCTATTCAGACTACTAATGCTACTGCATAAACACACACACACACACACACACACACACACACACACACACACACACACGAATCTCCCAACATCCTAATCCCAGGACCACGACAGCTGTGTTGGGATGTCACCTACATTCCTACATTTAGGCCACACTCCATGTAATCAGTCTTCACAAGGAAAAACAGAAGTGCTAAAATGAGCTCATACAAAACAATGTCCAATTTTAAGCATCAGCAAAGCGCAGATTCAAATGAGACAGGAAAAGAGGAATTGTGCCCATTTATATTAGGATGCGTCTTTTCTTCGTTTAACATTATCTCTTGGGGCTGGTGAGATGGCTCAGCGGGTAAGAGCACCCGACTGCTCTTCCGAAGGTGTTAAGTTCAAATCCCAGCATCCACATGGTGGCTCACAACCATCCGTAACAAAATCTGGCGCCCTCTTCTGGAGTGTCTGAAGACAGCTACAGTGTATTTACATATAATAATAAATAAATCTTTTAAAAAAAATAAGGAAAAAAAATCAAAACATTATCTCTTTAACTAGCAAAGTTCTACAATGAGACACCAGAATGTGCCCCGGTGTTTCTATAAGTCAGGCCTCTGTCTCTGAGCTGACTTTTTTTTCTCTTTTCCAATACAAACACTCGGTAAGCAAACCTGTGACTCTTCATTAAAAAGTAATAACATGTACACAGGGAATAAATATAAAAAGGATTATCATTGTTGGTATTGTATTTCCTTGGAAGCCCCTCTGGTGGCTTTCATACAGCGGGACCCTTTACAGAACAGACTTTTACATGCACACTGTCTCTAAGGCTGCCACAGCTGAGTCTACCATTTTCAATGTAAGGCGCTGGTCTCCACATTATTTAGAAGAGCTATGACCACTCATGCTTCAAGACAAAATTGCCCCTGCTAAGTGATCTCGGAGATTGGAGTGGCCCAGCGAGGTTCCCTGATCAAATAGCCTCTTTCCCTTGGCATCCACTAGCATCATCTCCAATCTTGAGTCTGCACCTATCTTGCCCTGTTTCACAGACATTTAGGATCTTGAAAGTTCAAGAAAAAAGCCCCAAACATACTTCGGTCAGCATGAAATTTCTTGCACGTTTTTACTGCAACAAAAATCTCCTCCTTCTTTACTGGTATTCCCTAAAAAGAGAGGGTAGGGGACAGAAAGAAAGAAAGAAAAAATTACATACATTTGTAGGTCAGCATTACCCAGACTTCATGCCCACAGTAGTAAATATAGTTAAAATAGTCAATGCTCTAGATATCTATTTCCATGGTAGTTTTAGGGAACAAAGGGGACATGCAGGAAAACTGATAGTGTAGGCTCTGGAGTCAGGCGGCACAGAACCTGTCTCCCAGCTCCTCCCTGGACCTACATGAGTCCAGCCTTGAACCTATCTCCCTCCCAAGCCTAAAACTGCATCCCAGCTCAGCCCCAGACACAAATCCTAGCTTAGCCCTTTACCTACCCCAGCTCAGCCCTAGTCCTAAATCCTAGCTCAGCTCTGAACCTGTCCTCCAGATAAGCCCTGGACCTGCCTATCAGCTCAGCCCTGGACCTGTACCCAGCTTGTCCCTGTACCCATACCCCAGCTCAGCCTTGCACCTGTACACCAGCTCAGCCTTGCACCTGTACCCCAGCTCGGCCTTGCACCTGTACCCCAGCTCAGCCTTACACCTGTACCCCAGCTCGGCCTTGCACCTGTACCCCAGCTCAGCCTTACAGCTGTGTCCTTGATCAGCAGTTGCAGACCAAGAGCCATACTTACAAGCCCCTTAAGCTCTCTGGACTCCCCTGGTCATTTAGAGATCAGGACTAACAGTTACCAGAAGGCTGCTGTCACTGCTAACTTACTAAGCACATGGCAAGTAACTAACAAATGTGAGTTACTGTCTAGTCGTGTTCTCAACTAGTGGAGATTTTGACAGAGGGATAAGAACAGAAGGTGAGTTCATACAAGCGGGAGATGTCTGCTTCTCTGGGTCTGGCCACATGTGGTGCTGGAAGTCATACATGACTCCTTACTTTCTACTGAGTTTAGGCCATGGATATTCTGCCCCCTGCTTCAAACCCTGGGTGGGAGAAAGCCCACACAGGTTAAAGGAGGCACAGAAGGATTTTTATGACAATGTACACCTTCATTCAGCTCTTCCCTGGGGCAGCTCTGACCCCACTTAATGGTTATACTTTTTGTTGACCTCACACCAACTACAGTCACTTGGGAAGATGGGCTCTCAATTGAGGGTTTGCTTCCATCAGCCTGGCCTGTGGGACACTCTCTCCATTAAAGATTGATGTAGGAGGACTCAGCCCACTATAGGCAGCCTCACTCCTTAGCAAGTGACCCTGGTTTGTATTAAAAAGCTGGCTGAGAAAGCCATGGAGAGCAAGCCAGTAATCAGTGTTCCTTCACGGTCTCTGCTTCAGTTCCTGCCTCCAGTGCCTGCCCTGACTTCCTTCCGTGGTGGACTGTGATGGGGATGGAAAAGCCAAATAAATCCTTCCCTCACCCACCTTCCTTTGGTCAAATTGTCACAGCAACAATGATCAAACTAGAACACCCCTTCTTATATGGCTTCTTATATGTACTAAGAGTCACGGTGATGCCACCACTTAAGAGTTTGGGGTTGGTTCACAGTGATGCCACCACTTAAGAGTTTGGGATTGGTTCACAGTGATGCCACCACTTAAGAGTTTGGGGTTGGTTCACAGTGATGCCACCACTTAAGAGTTTGGGGTTGGTTCATAGTGATGTGCTTGTTACTTAAGATACCAAGAGCATTGCAAAGCAAATAGGTTTCAGGTATGAAAAGACTGGTAGCCCATTGGGAACTGCAAATATTACAAGTCCCCTCCATTGTCACACTATTAAGGTGTGTGTGTGTGCAGTGTATGTGGGTGCAGTATATATGTGCAATGTGTGTGCAGTGTGTGCAAGCAGTGTATGTGTGTGCAGTGTGTTCAAGCAATGTATGTATGTGCAGTGTGTGTATGCTATGCATGTGTGTAGTGTATGTGTGTGCAGTGTGTCTACACAGTGTATGTGTGTACAGTGTATGTGTGTGTGTTTGTGCACAGTTTGTGCATGCAGTGTGTGTGTGTGCAATGTGTGCACAGTTTGTATATGCAGTGTATGTGTATAAGTGTATGTGTGAAGTGTGTATGTGTGTGTGCAGTATGTGCACAGTGTGTGTATGCAATATATGTGTGTGCAGTATGTGTATGTGGTGTGTGTATGTGTGTGCAGTGTGTATATGTGTAGTATGTATGTGTATGTGTAGTATGTATGCAGTTCCTGTGAACCTTTTAAGACAACACACACAACCTTTTCCATAACTGACTTAAGAATAACACACAATGCGTGAGGTTATAGAATACATTTCCTTAATGATAGAAAAAAAAAACCCCAAAGGTCAACGATCTAGTAAGTTTCAGGGTTGTAGGGGGAGCCAACCATAGATCTACCATGAAGACTTAGTGTCTGCTCCATGAGAATCTGAACTGTGCTGGAAAATCAAAAGCAAGATCACCTGCTGAGAGTGGTAGGGGAGGCTCGTGGGCAGGCCTTGTACCTTTCTAAGAAGTGGAACCAAACTCCTATCACCTCAGTCCACTCCTTAGTGGACCTGGGCAGAGAGAGCTTCCCTTCCCTGGCTTCCTGCTCTGTAAAGGCCGCAGCTAAGTGGTTAAGAGTGTGAACTGCAGTCTTTCTTCGGATTTCCAGAATATCTGGTGACCCTCAAATAACGCCAGAATGTGAGGTTTAGTGTACTTCCTTACTCTTTAAATACAAAGCATATAAAGGACTGCGATATGGTTGTGAGCAGCTGCAGGAGAGCGCTGTTAGTGTGATGCTGGAGCTGGGGGGGAGGNAGAGGACAGAGGCTAAGCCAAAACCACAGATATAAAACGGTACAAAATGTACCAGGGGGCAGCAGGACACGCCTCCTAGAAAGAGCGTTAGGTTGAACCATGTCGCTATATTAATAGTCAACAGAAACTTTCCTCAGAGACAAGTTCCCGGAATCTGCCTGTCTCTGCCTCCCAGCACTGGGGCTGCCTGCTATACCAGGCTTTTCCTGTGAGTGCAGGGATCTGAACGCAGACCCTCACACTAATACAATGAGCACTTTACCAACTGAGCCATCTGCCCTGCCCGAAAAAAGAAAACGTATTTTTTAAAGTAAGTTACAGTTAAAAAAAAAAAAAAAGTTTAAAATTATCATGCCCAACATGTTCATAGAAACAATGAAAAATCAGGGGCCAAGCAGACACAAGAGAGCACTCTTTGAGCTATAATTAATACAAGGGACCACTCTTTGAGCTAGAGAGGTGACTCAGCAGTCATGACTTTCTGCTCTGGCAGAGGACTGGAGGTCAGTTTCCATCACCCAACAGTGACTTAGAACTACCAGTAGCTCTGTTCCAGGGGATCTAATACCCCCTTCTGGCCACTGTGGGTACTACACATACACAGCACACATGCATACATAATAAGCAAACACTCATACATGTAAAAGAAAAATAAACCAATCCTTAGCTGCTAGAGAGGATGCAGGCAGAAAACACTCATCCTCCCTAGGGCCGTGGTCAGGGCTGGCCACTAGGAATTTGACCGACCAGTAAGTATATGGACAACAAAAAACAGACTTCTTTTTTTATTTTGCAGTTTTGCAGTTTTGGAGGGGAGGGAAGGGTATAGGAGAAGTGGGGGTGGGGAGGAGGACAAATATGGGGAGATTAGGAAGTGAGTAGGATCAGGGTGCATGATGTGAGATTCTCAAATAATCAATTAAAATTTCATTTTGAGCTGGGCAGTGGTGGCGCATGTCTTTAATCCCAGCACTTGGGAGGCAGAGGCAGGCAGATTTCTAAGTTCGAGGCCAGCCTTGTCTACAAAGTGAGTTCCAGGACAGTCAGGGCTACACAGAGAAACCCTGTCTGGAAAAAAAAAGAAAACAAACAAAAATTTCATTTTGGCATGCTTTGAAACATTCATCTCCAGCCCATCTACCTACCTAAAAAGGAAAAGACTCATGAATCATGAGATTCAACCTTCCCCTAACCCCAATCCTTCTCTACCTACTGCGGTGAAATTACCTCAGTGGGGAAAACAAGAGGGGGTGTGGGGAAAGGCACTATTATGGGATGTAAAATATACAACGCAATTTCTGCATCAAAATACATGACTATTTCTTCTTTGGTACAGAGGCCGTAGCCATAGTCATGACTGTCCTAGCAACCACTGAGCTCAACTTGGTGACTCCTGGATCACAGAGACCTAATCAATCGTGACCTACCTCATGCTTTAAATCAATTGTGAAGTCAGACTTCAGCGCCTCACTCTTTAATCTCTTGGCAAGCCTGGAAAACAGAAACATTCCTTTGTTTGTTTGCTTGTTTGTTTTCAGAGCGAAAGAACTGTCAAACGAGCAAAACAGATCCATGAAAATTTCTAATAGCTGAACAAAATACAAATTTTAAGATAAAAGCATGTGGCTTGGGTGAAAAATACCAGTTTTTTTTTCTCGGCTTAATTAAACAAACAAACAAAAAGATTCTCCCATGGTTCCTTTTTAACCCTGAATAAAGCCCCTCATTCCTACCTGGTCTGAGAGGCTCTGCATTTCTCCAGCATCTAGTCTTAAGCTGCATGCACACATGCACGCACGCACCACCCCCTTCTAGTTCTCTACACCCAACTTCCACCGAGCAACCCTTTTGTTTTCAAGGCTAAGCTGAAAAACCTTCCCTAGAAAGTTGCTCTTTGCTAGACAATCCTCAAGTGTAAGGATACCATGTCAAAGGAAAAAAGAGTCTTCCCTTTGGCATAGTTAGACCAAGAACAAACCTAAATGAATCCCCTACCCCTCCTCCTGTGCCTTCTGTCTGTCTCTAACGAAGGGCTTATTCTACATTTACTCAACATAGTGTAGGAGAAGGAATGGAGAACATCTTGTCTTGGCCAATTTTTAAAATTCTTTTTGTTGGGGGGGTGGGGGGGGTGAGATGGCTCAGCGGGTAAGAGCACCCGACTGCTCTTTCCGAAGGTGATGAGTTCAAATCCCAGCAACCACATGGTGGCCTACAACCACCCGTAATGAGATCTGACGCCCTACTCTGGTGCGTCTGAAGTCAGCTACAGTGTACTTATGAAGAATAATAAGAAAACGAATCCTTGAACTGGAGAGACCAACCGGAGCGAGCAGGGGCTGTCCATAGGGAGCGGGGCTGTCCAGAGCGAGTGGAGCAGAACGGGGATGGCCAGAGTGAGCGGGGCCAACCGAAGCAAGCGGAGCCAATCGGAGTGAGTAGGGCTAACTAGAGCAAGCAGGGCCAGCCGGAGCAAGCAGGGTTGACCAGAAAAAGGGGGAAAAAATCTTTTTTTTTCGAGACAGGGTTTCTCTGTGTAGTCCTGGCTGTCCTGGGACCAGGCTGGCCTCGAACTCAGAAATTTGCCTGCCTCTGCCTCCCAAGTGCTGGGATTAAAGGCGTGTGCCACCACGCCCGGCCTAATTTTTAAAATTCTTATTTATTTGATTTATATGGACACTGCCTGCATGTATGTCTGAGTCACTTGCATGCAGTGCCCACGGAGGCCAGGAGAGGGCGCTGAATCCCTTGGGCCTGAAGTCACAAATGGTTATGAAATGCCTTGTGGGTGCTGGGAACCAAAATAGGATCCTCTGGAAGAGCAGCCAGTGCTCTTAACTGCTAAGCCATCTCTCCAGTCCCTTAGTCAAATTTTTACCAGTTTATAAGGGAAGAATTTACTGACCCAGAACAGCATTCAAAATCATAAACAGATGTTATCAACCTATTCTCATGCTGCTTTTGGCTTTTATGGTGAACAGCTATTCTCTTTAAGGTTGCTTCCAAACTATTGGCTGCTTTCAGCAAGTGATCACTGAGTGCACACTTGCACTGGCGCGTGCACACACACACACAGCATGCTTTAATAATAATTGTTTAACAAATCTTGCCACCGATATTTGCTATACTAGATGGGTTTTTTTAAATTCCTTGTCTACATGGGGGGAGGGACAAAATAGTTGAATTTGTTACTATGGCAGAGTCCACATTTAAAAAACAAAAACAAAAAACAAAACACAACAAAAAAAACATAGTACTACCAGAAGATCCAGCAATACCTCTCCTGGGCATATACCCAGAAGATGTTCCAAATGGTAATAAGGACACATGCTCCACTATGTTCATAGCAGCCTTATTTATAATAGCTAGAAGCTGGAAAGAACCCAGATGTCCCTCAACAGAGGAATGGATACAGAAAATGTGGTACATTTACACAATGGAGTATTAAAAACAATGAATTTATGAAATTCTTGGGCAAATGGATGTATCTGGAGGATATCATCCTTAGTGAGGTAACCCAATCACAAAAGAAGTCACTTGATATGCACTCACTGATAAGTGGATATTAGCCCAGAAACTTAGATTACCCAAGATACAATTTGCAAAACACAAGAAAATCAAGAAGAATGAAGACCAAAGTGTGGATACTTCATTCCTCCTTAGAATAGGGAACAAAACACCCATGGAAGGAGTTACAGAGACAAAGTTTATAGCTAAAACAAAAAGATGGACCATCCAGAGACTACCCCACCCGGGGATCCATCCCATAATCAGCCACCAAACCCAGACACTTCTGCATATGCCAGCAAGATTTTGCTGAAAGGACCCTGATATAGCTATCTTGAGTGAGGCTATGCCAGTGCCTGGCAAATACAGAAGTGGATGCTCACAATCATCTATAGGATGGAACACAGGGCCCCCAATGGAGAAGCTAGAGAAAGCACCCAAGGAGCAAAAGGGTCTGCAACCCTATAGGTGGAAGAACAATATAAACTAACCAGCACCCCCAGAGCTCATGTCTCTAGTAGACATCATACAGGGGTTTGTAACGTGATAAAAGAAATCCGGGGGAGCTGTGCATTCTTTAGAGGTCACAGAGAAGAGGTGTTAGCATTAAACAAGAGGGTGGCCTGTACCAGCTACTGAAACTGAAAGTCCCTTCATCTTGACATCTCCCAGCCTCCAAACCCTCAGGCACATATAACCTTCCTTGCTTATAAATGAGTTGGCTTGTGGTATTTTGTTATAGCAGGCCAGACTAAGACACCTACATACCCAGCTACCAAAGGAAACTCTCCGTTCTCTCCTATCCCAGCAGGAACCACACTTAAGCTAGGCTGAGAGATGGAAGACTCTATGGATGCAGCACCCAACTGCTTCCCTCATCAACAGATGAGTTCAATGGGTCCCATATACCCACAGGCACACGTGTGCATACACACCAGCACACACTCACACGTACACAGTATATACATACAAAACCTTTTAAAGGCATAAATAATTGAGACCCAGCCCTGACACTGTCCAGAGGGCCAGGAGCCAGATCCTGGAAAGCCCAGAGACCCAGGATAGAACAAAACACAAACAAAAAAGAAGAAAATCAATGAAACGATTCCTAACGATTGGTGTCTGGCCCAATTGTCATCAGAGAAGTGTTACCTAGCAACTGACAGAAACAGATGCAGAGACCCACAGCCAAACACTAGGTAGAGCTTTGGGAATCCCAGGGAAGAAAGGGAGGAAGGATTGTAAGGGCCAGAGGGGTCAATAACACCATTAAAACAACAACAACAAACACAAAAGTTACTAACCTGAGCCCACAAAGGCTCACAGAGACTGAACAGCTAACTGGTAGCATGCTGCGGCTGACCTAGGCCCTCCACACATATGTGACAGTTGTATAGCTTGGTCTTCTTATGGGACTCTTTTTTTTTAAAGAATTATTTATTTATTTTATATATGTAAATGCATAGTCCCTCTCTTCAGACGTACCAGAACAAATACACAGTAAAGCAAAAAAAAAAAAAAAAAAAAAAAAAATTCCAAGTTAAGACAAGACAAAACATCTGACAAAGTGGCATAGGAAACAAGAACCAGGTCGAGTGGGGTTCCTGGCAGGGATACCAATGTGAACCATCCCCCCAGGTTATCTAACTTACAGAAGATACTGTAAAAATGAGCACATACAATCTTAGAGTCAAAGCAGCAAGAAGCCCGCATCTGCATCTTTTAAAGAGCCAAGAGGCTCCGAGGACGGACATCAGACACTTAGGGAGACTTAGTTATATCAGCTTCGCCTAAAAACTGTACATTTGCTCTGTGTGCTAGTCATTTAATTATTTTAAGGTTTTATTTATTTTATGTATGTGAGTACACTGTAGCTGTCCTCAGCCACACCAGAAGAGGGCATTGCATGCCATTACAGATGGTTGTGAGCCACCATGTGGTTGCTGGGAATTGAACTCAGGACCTCTGGAAGAGCAGTCAGTGCTCTGAACAGCGGAGCCATCTCTCCAAGCCCCTCTTGTGGGACTATTTATTTATTTATTTATTTGAGACAGAGTTTCTCTGTATAGCCTTGGTTGTCCTGGAACTCGCTTTGTAGACCAGGCTGGCCTCGAACTCAGAAATCCGCCTGCCTCTGCCTCCCGAGTGCTGGGATTAAAGGCGTGCTCCACCATGCCCGGCTTCTTGTGGGACTCTTAACGGTGGGAGCAGAAGCTGTCTCTGACTCTGTTGCCTACTTGGGGACCTTTTCCCCCTACTGGGCTACCCTGTGTAGCCTTAACAGGAGAGGAGGCACCATGTCTTACTGCAACTTGATATGCCATGGCTGGTTGATATCCATGGGAGGCCTGCCTTTTCTGAAGAGAAATAGGGGGACGGGGAGGGGGAGGAGGGCTGGGAGGACAAGAGGGAAAAGAAACTGCAGTCGGGTATTTTATTTTAAAATTTAAACACCATAATAAAAATAAACTTCACATATTAAAAACTAATAATTATGTACTGTAATAATTTCAAAATGCTTTGAAGAAAGGAGTTTGGATGTTCTTACCATAAATGATAATCTTGTTTGAGAAGAGGAATGTGCATTCCCTGATCTATACATTTTGTACTTTAAGTGTGTGAGCACTTGTGTGCATAGATGTGACCACACCCACCGTGTGCCTGCAGTGAGGCCCCCAGAGGCCACAGATGACATTGGATCCCCAGGAACTGGAGTTTATAGATGGTTGTGAGCCTCCACGTGGGTGTTAGGAATCAAACCTGGATCCTCTGTGCGAGCAGCCAGTGCTCTGAACCTCCAAGCCATCTCCCCAGCCTCTGTATACCCTGACTGAACCAGTGTGCAGCCTCTTCATGTACTGAAACACTGTGTGGTACCCACTAGCATGTATAATGTTGTGTGCTGCTTAGAAACTAAACTAAATCTGATTTATAAAGCTCTACCTTCACTCTCCTTACAGCTGTATAGGGCCCTGCTGCAGCTCCGAGCACAGGAGAGACACCATTGCCCAGAGAGTTTTCAGCAGCAGGCTTGAGCCCTGCTCAAGCTGTATCTGTGTATTCATTCCCTTCATTAGCATCCTCTCCAACCCCCACGAGTCATGTGATTCCTCCAAGTTCTCTGCCCCCTTTGGTCCCCTCTCTGTCTCATGACTTATTAGTCACTTCATTTTGCCAGAAACTCCTAGGAAGTAGAAAGAGGGGAATGGCCTGTCTGCGGGGCTTTGTAAGGGACCGTGCAGAGGCAAGGCCTCCTCTCCTGTCTGGCTCTCTGTCCCTTTTTCCCAGTCCTTCAGACCACCTCTGGCTGAAGACTTATCTGAGAACCTTTGGTGAAATAACACACACTCCCCCAAACATCTACTGAACCCTTACTTGTTCACCAGCGGGATGCTAAGGGCCCAGCCAGCAGCGAAGTCAGGATATTTAAAGACTGTTGGGTTCTCGGAGAAGGCGTAATGGTGAATGATCGTCGATTCTTCGTCATACAATGCTTTTCCTAAAAACCATTCCTGTTAAATAAAGAGATAAAGCGTAATTCTTGAAGAGCCACTTGATTGTAAGGCCAAAAGCAAAGTTGTAGCAGCGGAATTAGCCAACTAAATATCTTGGGAGACAAAGTTAAACATGAATTATGTTTCTGTAGAATCCAAATGAAAATATAATTAACACAAGTATGATAATAAATCTATCACAATCTTTATAGTTAAAGAAGTAATTCAAGATCAGATCATTGGTGTGAACAAAATACTAGCTATCATTTATACCATAAATATAAGAATTGTTCTTTATTTTAAATTGTGTTATCATTTAGATTGTGTGTCTGTAGTGTGTATGCGTAAGAGGGCAGTTGTGGGTCCTAGCACTCAAACATAGTCAGGCTTGGCTACAGATGCCTCTACCCCTTTCCTCAGCCTGAATGGTATTTTTATAGAATACTCCACATAAGAATATTTTTTTTTTTTTTTTTTTTTTTTGGTTTTTCGAGACAGGGTTTCTCTGTATAGCCCTGGCTGTCCTGGAACTCACTTGGTAGACCAGGCTGGCCTCGAACTCAGAAATCCGCCTGCCTCTGCCTCCCGAGTGCTGGGATTAAAGGCGTGCGCCACCACGCCCGGCTCCACATAAGAATATTAAGGCAAAGGAAACCGTAGAGTTTCTTACATCAGGCTTCCTTATTTATATTTTCTGTGAATAAGGTTTTTGCCTGCATGTCTGTGTACGCACCACATGCATGCAGTGGCCAGAAGAGGGCATCGGATCTCCGGAAATTGGAGTTATAGATGCCTGTAAGCCACCACGGGGATGCTTGGGGTTCAAGCATGGGTCCTTTGTAAGAGCAGCCAGCACTCTTAACCCCTGGGCCATCTCTCCAGCTCCAACCTCAGAGGTTTAAAATAAACCTTTTGAGAACTTCCCTCCAGAGTTATATTCATCCACTCATTCATTCATTCATTCATTCATTCCCTCCATATTTGTCAAGAACCTACAATGATCAGGGATGCAGCTTGTACAACTGAAGGGGGATAGAAACTAAAGGAGGTGCAGCAACGGACCAGGGGGTGGGGTGTGGGCAGAGCCTGCCCTGGAAAGAGAGAGAAACCTTGTAAGGCAAACAACAGCGGTGAAATAATATCAAGAAACTCATTGGGGGGGGGGGGAATCTGAGGAAGAACAGTGAATGGAGCCAAAAGTCCCTGGGCTGGAGGAACTAAAATCATCAATGACGAGCCATGTGTCTAGCACAGAGTAGGGGCAGGGAACCTGATAGGAAAAGAGGCAAATGGACCAGATTGGGCTTCTCATACTAAAGGAATGTTGTCAGTGTTCAAAGTGCAATGAAAAACATCCACAGCCAGCCACAACAGGATGGCATGGCTCACACCTCCACAGTCACTGAGAAAAGGCAAACACAAGAAAGACACACACAGCCGAGCATGGTGGCACACGCCTTTAATCCCAGCACTTGGGAGGCAGAGGCAGGCGGATCTCTGAGTTCAAGGCCAGCCTGGTCTATAGAGTGAGTTCCAGGACAGCCAAGGCTACACAAAAAAACCCTGTCTCGAAAAAACAAAACAAAACAAAACAAAGAAAAGAAAGAAAGACAGACAGATACACGCAGATACTGGAGGTGTCAGGAAGGAGGGACCGGAAGAGCTGATTCCAGACCCGGAAGCTCCATTCTTCCATCCTCCCCATTCCTTCTCACAGAGCTTTCCCCACCGGAACCTTCTGTGCCAACACTGTTTGACGCAAAACATATCATCATATTTTATCTCCTAATTACAGTGTCCAGCTATTATAAAGCACATAGGGCTGCCTATTCATATTTTTATTGAGGTCATAAAGTATTTTAAGG
The DNA here is from genome assembly GCA_902729485.2 of Mus minutoides. Lineage (NCBI taxonomy): Eukaryota > Metazoa > Chordata > Mammalia > Rodentia > Muridae > Mus > Mus minutoides. Next base: position 920,707 of record LR749638.1, on the reverse strand, counting down.
AAGGACTCAATGGAGACTCTGTGGAAAGAACACCATACATCTTCCTTCATAACGAATGGCTTTCTTAGGAGCTCCATGGAAAGAACAACAATAAGATAGATATAACTGGAAAAATAACCAATGATATTCCACAAGGATTACTCAGAACCAGCACCATGCCTCATTGCTATTAAAAATAAATCAAAGTTAATACACCTTATCAGCTATTCAGCTATGTTAAAGGCATACTATGGGGTGGAAAAGCTCAAACAAGATATAGGAGATTCACATTAACCGGCTAAGAAGGCATTTGAATTGAGATCAATTACTTCAATAACTGTTAAATTTAAACACTGAACATTTAAAACACTGAACGAGGACTTAAGATTGCATTGGCACAGATGCATTGGAAGACCATGAGGAGGACAGTATGAGAATCAAATGCCCAGCCAGTCCCCAGTGCATGGCACAGTTATTTATTTCGCTGTGCCGCCGTCTTTGTGTCAGCATTGACCTTTCCCTACTAAGATTGCAAACAGTAGAAAAGGGGGAAAAAAGCCCCGCTGGTTTGAACTGACCTCAACATTATGTAATCTGTATTCCGTCATGCTACCTTCAAAAGAAATAAAACATCTTAGATTTTATTTTCTCCATACAGCAGAATTCAGAAAGGGAAGGCACATGTCTCCTTTTGCCTTCGATCTGAACTTGCTTCTCATGAACTCCTTTTGAACTTCTCCATTTATCATCCCGATTTCATTAAAGCGTCTCCGTGAGTCACCATCTCCCCTGCAGAATTAGAATCACGGGTAATGAGGCAATGGTCTCCAGGTGAAGTGGACACTGGGAAAGGGGCCGAAACCCCAACATTTGAAAGAATGATAAGATTTAGGGGTCTCCCACAAGTCAGAAGGAAACATAAAAGCCTCAAAATGCAGCAACACCGGCCATAGCTGGGGCTGGCACTGGCTGAGAGGACTGGGGGAAGCGTATTTCTATCCCTTCTCCTACCTAATGGGCTTCCCAGCCAGTCACGTCTGTGGCTTCTCAGAAATCAACGGAAAGATGACACAATGGGTGCTTCCAACACTTTACACCCACCAAAACCACTGGGGTTTATTACACTGGTGGACCGTACCATTTGCAAAGCAGTCTGTTGACAAGTGTTGGCCAGCTCTTATTTCTACACCAGCACACATGGCCTATATTCCACATACATGAGTTACATACACATGCATACAAGCACGCAAAACATCCCCACATGTAAGATAAAATAAAACATAAATAAATAAAGACACTTCTATGTGTTGTATATGTGCCCTTTTCTGATGAGGAAAACAGCCAATTTAATTTTATTCCTGTAGAAAACTGGTCTATGATTCTACAAAGGCACTGCTGCTGCTGCTGCTGCTGCTGCGGCTGCGGCTGCGGCTGCTGTTACTGCCTTTGCTATGGTTTTCACTTCTTTGTGTTGTCAACACAAATAAATACACTTTTTTCACAGAGAATGGTTTGTGTTCTCTGTAAGCTCTAAACTACAGAGAATTTTGCTACAACACTTTCCAAGATCAAGCTATTATTTCAAACATCTCTTAATGGAAGTCCCGTTTTCTCTGAATCATTGTCCCCCAAGTCAAAGCAAGGTTTTGAAGTCATACACACCTTAGATGGGTCATATCGTCTGAGCGTCTCTAGGAGTCTGGGGATTTGTATTCTCGTCTCTTCTTCACAGAAGAAAATCCACGCTGAATTCTTGCTGTACGTTATAGAAAAGCTGGTGGGAAGAAATGGGTTATGACATACGGATTCATGGTACATATTCTATATAAGACAGGAGAGGAGCTTGCAGTAAGGTTTAAGCCAGCATCTAGGAGATGGTGGGCGGTAAGCTGAGGCAAGGTGTCTGCTGTGTGCCCTCCACATACTCTCACTATGTATCTCAGCTTCGACTGAGAAGAAAGCCAGGGACTACTAGGCTCTAGACAGTGAGAGTTCTCATAATTCCTTCTTCCCATAGTAACAACAGTTTAGAAGAACAATTTCAAGTGTAAGTTTGAAGCATTTTGTCACTTAAGAAAGAAACACACTAGGCTGGAGAGATGGCTCAGCAGTTAAGAGCACTGACTGCTATTCCAAAGGTCCTAAGTTTAAATCCCAGGAACCAAGTGGCTCACAACCATCCATAATGAGATCTGACACCTTCTTCTGGTGTGTCTGAAGACAGCTAGTGTACTTACATATAACAATAAATAAATCTTTGGGCTGGAGTGAGCAGGGCCTGGGGCAGAGGTCCTGAGTTCAATTCCCAGTACCCACATAGCAACTCACAACCAGCTCCAACACCCTCTTCTGGCCTCTGTGTGTACTGCATGCAGGTAGTGCACATAAACACAGGCAGGCAAACACTCATATCCATAAACTAAAATAAATTAATTTTTTAAAAGAAAGTAAGCAAAACTAATTATAAGTAAGAACCAGTCATGGAAAAAAATCTAGTTCATACAGTAATCACAAAACATAAAACTCAAATTTAATCCATTTACCATCTCAGGAAATATACAAGTCCTTAATAGTTTGAAAAACCTTCCTAAGAAGTACAAGAGTGTAGGGGCACAAATGCCAATGATTGACATGGTTGGAGTTAAAGGTACCTACTTCGGTAACAATGGAAGGATGGTCCAAGCACCTTCCTGCTTCGCCAACTGATGGAGAAGGAGCACCCTGGGGAGATCCTGAAAACATGATGACCAAAGAGGAAAAGTCAGAATAATCTCCAAAAAAATGCAAAAAGGCACTTTTGTCTGATGCTCATCAACGAGCTATCTATCCATCCTGCACTGCTGTTAGCGCTGCTGTGTTTCTCAGGGTGCCCCAGGCCACCGCACTGAAGTTTCTCAGCAGAACGCAACTAACTCTCCACACCCCTACCCCCACCCCCAACCCCACCCTCAACCCCACTCCCCACCCCACAAATGCTCAAGGCCAATGTGAGGCATTAATTGAAGATTTGCAAATGTAATCAGGGAGGGGAGACCCTGGGGTTACTTATCAGGAATAACTCAGGAGCACAAACAAAACTTGTACACGATTGTAAGCATAACATGGTCTCTGAAACCCTGTTCTCTAAACAATATTTCATCTGTGTGCCAAATTTTTGTTTAAAGCACCCAGAAATATCTGTGAAGGTATTTTGCACCATAGAAAAAACACCCTGAATCTAGAACCTAGAAATATCATCCATAACTACTCAGACAATGGGAATGGCTTCCTGAAAGGCCTACCAATGGATAAACACAGAGGGAACCAAAAGAGCCCTAAAATAAAATACCATGGGGCTGGAGAGATGGCTCAGTGGTTAAGAGCACTGACTGCTCTTCCAAAGTTCCTGAGTTCGAATTCCAGCAACCACGTGGTGGCTCACAACCATCCTTAATGAGATCTGATGCCCTCTTCTGGAGTGTCTGAAGACAGCTACAGTGTACTTACATATAATAAATAAATAAATCTTTAAAAAAATAAAAATAAATAAAGTACCATGGCTACAGAAATACACAGGAATACAGACAAGCACAATGATCTCAAGGCCGCACATATCAGCTTGAAATCACACTGCTATGTGCTATATTTCAAGTCGTTGGGAGAGCCAAAAGTCAGAATTTCACATCTCATATGCTTGACCCTTTTTCCTCTAACAAACATTATTGTGTCTCCTATTGTGTATTAGCTGGGAAAATGAATTCATGGTGATTGCTAACAAAGAATTTAAGAATGAATTCCTGAACATCTGAGATGCTGTGAGGGCAGCTACACTCACCATGACACCACCAACACACACTGCATTTGAGATACATGGTCCCAAAATAATTTCAATTCCACACTACTATTCCAGTATATACACAATTATTATTGACTATAGGTGGGTTTTAACACAAACGGCCTCCTCTGGATATCAAATTCCCTTCATTTCCTTCTTCTATGTGGTACTTGTTCCAATTTTTATGTACAAATTTGTAAATCAATAGTTAGATCAGACAAACAATGTGACATGCTCAGAATAAAGCCAGCCCAAAGGCTGAATTCAGTTACCTAAGATAGAACAAAGATCAATAATTCAGGGCCTCTCTACTGTTGCTTCTGAATTATGTTATAAATTTTCATCCCCTTTTAAAATTTGTAATGTATACACATAAGCATATATATTCATGAAAGATTATGAATATATATAAAACATGTATAAATGAATGATATTAATATTTGCACAATACAGAAATTATTATATTAGCATGCTAATGTGAACTAAGAAGGTATATAGCAAATACTGTTAAAATCTTGAGATAGTAAGCAAGGGCTAATGAGTCACCACGCAGCTGTTAAAATTATGATAAAAAGCACTATCCCAGTGGAAACTGGTCTGATCCCTATGATAAAGCAAAGACTAAAGCAACCAGAAAGTGACCAAGTTCGTTTTGCAATGTCAGAATGATGAGCTGCGCACTTCCAAAGGCCTTCAGTAAAGTTACAATAGAATGACATTGTCTTTCTTTTAAATTGCAGTGTGTCTTTCTTTTCTTTCCCCCCCCCCTTTGGTTTTTTTCGAGACAGGGTTTCTCTGTGTAGCCCTGGCTGTCCTGGAACTCACTTTGTAGACCAGGCTGGCCTCGAACTCAGAAATCCGCCTGCCTCTGCTTCCCGAGTGCTGGAATTAAAGGTGTGCACCACCACACCCGGCTCTCTTCTTTTCTTTTCTCTTCTCTTCTCTTCTCTTCTCTTCTCTTCTTTTTTTAATATTTATTTATTTTATTTACACTGTAGCTATCTTCCAACAGCACTGAATCCCATTTCAGATGGTCGAGAGCCACCATGTGGTTGCTGGGAATTGAACTCAGGACCTCTGGAAGAGCAGTCAGTGCTCTTAACCACTGAGTCATCTCTCCAGCCCATGGCTTCCTTTTCTATTGCTATTGTAAGATCATGACCAAGGCAACTTATAAAAGAAAATGCTTTATTTGTGTTTATGCTACTCGGTATACATGTCTGTAGGTTCAACCCCACTCCTGGTACCAACTTCCATCTTTGTTGCTTTTCTATTATGATAAGACATTATTACCAAGGTTACTTATAGAATAAAGTATTTATTTAGGGCTTACTAGTAACAGAGGGTCCACAAAAACCATTGTGGGGAGCATGGCAGGGGGCAAGCAAGCCTGACAGCAGGGCAGTAGTTGAGAGTTGAGAGTTCACTTTTTTGGTTTGTTTGTTTGTTTGTTTGTTTGTTTGTTTGTTTTTCGAGACAGGCTTTCTCTGTGTAGCCCTGGCTGTCCTGGAACTCACTTTGTAGACCAGGCTGGCCTCGAACTCAGAAATCTGCCTGCCTCTGCCTCCCAAGTGCTGGGATTAAAGGCATGCGTCACCACGCCCTGCAAGAGTTCACATCTTGACACAAAACCACAGGGCAGAAAATGCTGACTGGGAATGGAGTGGGCTTTTGAATCCTCAAAGCCATCCTCAGGGACAAACTAACAATCCTTCCCTAACAGTTCCACCAACTGGGGACCAAGGATTCAAACAAATGAGCCTCTGGGGGTCATTTTCATTCGAACCAACACAAGAGGAGTGGAATGTTCCACAAATTTTCACTTGTGAATCTGTATTCCACATCGCAGTTGCATGACATGTTTGACATCAACAGGTACCACCAGGCTTCCATGCCTACAGCAAGAACACTTTGCTGGTAGAGCCCAGAGACCAGCTTATGGATGACTTCTACCACAATGACTTCTATCTATTCCTGGCTTCACTGTGTTCTGTTCACTAAATTGTTTGGCACGTCTCCTATCTGCTTCTACTGTGACTATACGAAGGGCCAGGTTGCTGTCTTTGTTTCATGACTCTGTATCTCTTAAGTATTTAATAAACATGTATCTTGTTGATTACAGTTTCCTAAATGTGTGCTCAAAAATGGCAAGCCGGCTCCAGCTGCTACACTCAGAAACCTCATCTTCACTGATGGTAAAGCAAGCCAAGTTCATTTTAATTATAGAGAAATGTTAGTCTAGTCTAGCCAAAATGCCTAAGAGCTTTTATTCTTATAAAAGCTCAGGTGTATACCACGCCTACATTATTAAAAGTTGCAATAGGGACTGGTGAGAGGATTCAGTGGGTAAAGGTGATTGCTTCTGAAGCCTGGAGACCAGAGTTCAAGACCCAGAGCCCACATAAAGGTAGAAGGAGAGAACCAACTCCACACACCACACACACACACACATACACATACACACAATGCAGGTACAGTTATAATAACTGAAATGAATTGTTTTAAAAGGCCATGGTAAGATATTCTATCAAATTATTTATGTTTAATCCATCACTATAAGATTTAGACTGCCTTTAAAGGTGCTATGTCACCAGCTCTATGACACCTTTACACGCAAACAAATGTTTGGGGTTTTGTGGTTGCTGTTGCTTTGAAAGTTTTTTGTTGTTATTTTGTTTCGTTTTGAGACAGGGTTTCTTAGTGTAGCCTTGACTATCCTGGAGCTTGTTCTGTAGACCAGGCTGGCTTCCAACTCACAGAGATCCACCTGCCTCTGCCTCCTAAGTGCTGAGATTAAACATGTGCACCACCACGACCTGGTAAAACAAATGTCTTTTAATAAGCTGTTGGAAAGAGGGCTTTTTTTTTCCCTAACCAGAGATGCTACTGAGGGGAGGACTGGTTCCCTCACCTAGGAGAACGAAGGCCCTGGATTTGTTCCTCAGCACTGAAAAGTAAAATTTTAAAAAGAAAGGGAAACAAAACAAAACAAAACAAAACAAACAAACAAAAAACAGAGACTCTGGGAAGATGGCTTAGTGGATCAGCGTCCTCACCGAGCTTGAACCTGAGCTCGATCTGCAGAATACTTTATAAAAGCCCAGCACAGTTGGGCACACCTTTCCCCCAACAAGGAGGAGAGCAGAGCCAAGAGGACCACTGGAGGTTGCTGCCTAGCAAGCTCCAGGTTCAGAGGGAGACCCTATCTCCAAGGAGTAAAGCAGAGCGTGAGAGGGCTGGCACCTCACAACCCCCTCGGGCCTACAGAGGTGTGTGTACCCATAAATGAGCCCACATGCACACACACACCCACAAGCACGCACGTGCATGCACACATATGCACACACACCCACAAGCACGCATGTGCACACACACGCACACACATGCACACACACCCACAAGCACGCACGTGCACACACATGCACACACACCCACAAGCACGCACGTGCACACACATGCACACCCACCCATAAGCACGCACGTGCACACAAATGCACACACATGCGCACACACACCCACAAGCACGCACGTGCACACACACGCACACACATGCACACACACCCATAAGCACACACATGCACACACACGCACACACAGAGAAGATCCATTGTTGACAGCCACTGGTGACTCATGCCTGCAATCCTAGCCCACAAAAAGTTGAGGCAGGAGGATTGCTACCAATTCAAGCCTGGGGTACACAGTGAGTACCAAGCCTATGAGAAGACAGGAGGGGAAGGAAAAGGAAGAGGAGCAGGAGGAAGAGGAAGAGAAAGAGGAGGGATGGAAAGAGAATTTCCAAATACAAAATCAAAAAGAAAAGAAAAATGCTGTATTGTCTTTACTGAGGGATGGATATTCTGAGGACAGTAGAGGCTCTCCCACAATCTACCGATACCTGGCCCCCAGCCACGCCGCTGTTTCAAATGTAAAAGGCGACATGCAAATGTGTGCAGATGGGAAGATAGTGTTATAACAGAAGCATAAAGGGATTAGAAACGCAGCTGATCAAACGTGGGTAAATGAAAGGGTTTGGGGACCCCAAAGGCTGATCACAGTACTCTTAACCTGTCAATATGACCCCTGTGTTGAATCAAAGCTCGCTTCTGCCTCCTCCCCTCCAGGACACCATAATCTCTTTGAAGATGTCCCCCTGGGTTTTGCATCAGGGCTTCCTTTGAACTCTTTTGTTGCAAGGCTCATAGTTAAAGCAGCTAATGATTACTGAAAGCAAACAAACGCAAAGCCAGCTATCTCGAGAGTGGGTACATATTCACTGGCTTCATTAGGAAAGAAGCCATTCGAGACATACATATTCACTGGCTTCATTAGGAAAGGGGTCTTGGTGCAGTGTCACGGCTGACAAACGACTTAGTCATCTGTTTGGTTTGGGTCTGTGGTGCTGGGGTTTCTGCCTATACTGAGAACGTACTCTACCACTCTACCACTGAGCTACACGGCCAGCCTGAGACTGCTAACGTCAACACAGAGAACCATGAAGACTTGATGTCTAGAGATACTAACGGGACAAAGGAAGAGGCTGGCATATGAACACATATCAAAGCAGTGAATATTTAAATTGTTGTAAATAATTATAATCATTTCACAAATTTAGCTTTGCATCACTTCCGTCTTTCTGCCGAGGTCTGGAAAAGCGTTCAATGATTTAATTCAACTGCTACCCACCTCTCCTTTCAAAAGTCTACCTTACATGTATGCATTATGTGCCACATGCTTGCAAAAGCCTTCAGAGGCCAGAAGAGGGCGTTGGATCTCTGGAACTGGAGTTACAAATGGCTGTGAGCCCCCATGTGGCTGCTGGGAACTGAACCCGGGTCCTCTGCAAGAGCAGCCAGTGCTCTAACCACTGAACCATCGCCCCAGCCCCTGGTCTCTCTTTGTCTATAGATATTTCTCAGCCCTTGTGATTTGCCCTCACCTTCATCTTCTAAACTAGGCTTTGAAGAACAAGACTTTATGGTCTCCTCACCCCACTTTGCAGCCCCCACGTGCTGGATCAGACAGCAACATCAAGACATTTTCAGGCATCAGGTAAATATGTTAAGAGCCTGAAATCTAACCCCAGCTCTTGCGTAGTCCTTGGGCACTGAACTGAGCTGTTAGGCCCACAAGTAAACAATAATGAAATCCACACTAGATCTGGTGGTACATGCCTTTAATCCCAGCACTTGGGAGGTAGAGGCAGGTGGAGCCTGGTCTACAGAGTGAGTTCCAGGACAGCCAGGGCTACATAGAGAAACCCTGTCTTGAAATAAGCACCCCCCCCCAAAAAAATTCACATCTGCTTACTATTATAACTCCTTCTGCAAGAGATATGTTCTTATTATCATAATAGGGCCGTATGATATGCTTGGAACATATATGAGACAGATTTATAACCTTTAAAATACAGGATTCATTTATAGGTTAGACTATCATGAGTGACACTATATTAATAGTCTTTCCAAGAACCCAAGTATGTGCATGTGTGTATATATATTATATATACATATTCCATATACCTGTCTTAATCATTAACTGTTTTTCTCGAAAGAAAATGTATTACAGCATTATAAATTTTATTTATAAGTGATGTACTTTGAACTAAACTACTAAATATATTTTTATAGCACATATATATTTTAACTAATCATTTTCTCATAAAAGCAGTAAACCCTGGTGTTTAAAGACCTGATTTCTGGAGGCCAAGTAGTCCCATCTGAATCTTAGCTTTTTTTTTTTTCCTGAGCCATGTAACCTTCAGTATAGTCCCTGAACTCGCTGTGGGCCTGTTATTTCTTGTAATGAGCTAACACAATAGCCAGGGAGAATAAGTCAGTTACTACATGCCAAGCACTTAATAACTATTCATACATATAACTGTGGTTTTAGTCTATTTTGAGCATCTGCTATGCCCCAGGTACAATGGTTTAAATGAGATAAGAATGTTCCCTGTGAGCTCAGATATCTAAGACTTGGTTCCCAGTTGTTGGCGGTGATGTTCGGGGACGTCTAGATTGGCCTTGCAGTAGGAAGTACATCATTAGAGCCAGCTCTGGGGTTTCCAATTCTCCATCCATTCCCAGTGTTCTCTTTCCCTCTTATCTCTCTCTACCTCTCCAGTCCTCTCTCTCTCTCTCTCTCTCTCTCTCCCTTAGTCCCTCAGTACGCCCTCCCTCCCCTCCCTCTTTCCCTCAGTCGGCCCTCCCTCAGTCCCTCCTCATTCCTCATTTTTGTACTCCTATATCAAGATGTGAGCTCTCAGCTTGCTGCTCCGGCCACCATGCCTGCTGCTTGCCACCTGCTGGCCACACAGTTTCACCAACATGGACTCAACCCCTCCAGAATCCTATGCCCATAAGATCCCTGTCTTTCATAAGATGCTTTGGTCATGGTGTTTTACCACAGCATAGAAAGGTCACAGATACACACCAGGCCTGGCTACAGAGATATAATCAAGAGCCTCATTAATGTAGGAGGAGCCAGTCCACTGTGGGTGGCAACAACCCTAGGCAGGCAGGTTTGGGTTGTATAAGGAAACAGACAGTGTTCCTCCATGGGTTCTCCTTCAAGTTCCTGTTTAAAAGTTCCTGCCTTGTCTTCCCTCAGTGAAACATAAGCCAAGGAAACTCTGTCTTCTCCTACACTGTTTTTGGTCACAGTATTTAATCATGGCAATAGAAGTCAAATAAGAACAATAACGAAGGCCCAGGTTTCTCTAGACTCACACAGAGCAGGCGTCTAGGGCTGTGAATACTTCCCGTGCTGGCCAGCCAAAAGCACACAACAAACATGCACAACAAGATGGCCTCTCAGGCACGCAACCCCTTGAGTCACAATGTCCTATTTCCTGTGCTGCAGAGAATACACTGGGTAAAGGCACATATATAAGAGATGTTTCTGAGCTGCTGAGATGGCTCAGGAGGTAGAGGTGCTTGCAGCAAGGTTCATGAGCTGGGTTCAATCCCTGGGACCCACTTGATGGAAGGAGAGAACTGACTCCAGCAGTTGACCGTTGAGCTCTGTGTGCACACGGCACAGCAAAAAACGAGTCAGATACAAGCACAAACATAAATAAAGGATGCTTTTAAGAATTCTAGTTGTGGGGGCTGGTGAGATGGCTCAGCGGGTAAGAGCACCCGACTGCTCTTCCGAAGGTGATAAGTTCAAATCCCGGCATCCACATGGTGGCTCACAACCATCCGTAAGGAGATCTGGCACCCTCTTCTGGAGTGTCTGAAGACAGCTACAGTGTACTTACATATAATAAATAAAATAAATCTTTAAAAAAAAAAAAAAGAATTCTAGTTGTGTATCAAGAAGAAATGGTTAGTTTAGTGAAAAAAAACTTATATTAGGGCTGGAGAGGTGGCTCAGTGGTTAAGAGCACTGACCTCTTCCAGAGGTCCTGAGTTCAATTCCCATCTGTAATGGAATCTGATGCCCTCTTCTGGTGTGTCTGAAGGGAGCGACAGTGTACTCTTACACATTAAATAAATAAATCCTTTAAAATAAAAAGAATTTATTTTTTAAAAATCCTATTTTCTCCTGGGATATTTTGCCCAGATACTTGCAAAAATTAAATACTTATCAATAATAATATTTATTATATATATTGTGCAAAAATAATTTACTAATAGATATTCATAAACTAAATAAATATTCAATAAATGAATGGATAATTTCTTACTCAATAGCAGTATAATAAATTCTCCAGTTTCATTTTTAAAAAGACCTTATATGATGAACATCTTATTAACATCTATCAATCTCTACCCAAAAGAAAGGGTTTTGAGTAATTAAACAAGTACCCACCTGTTTCCATCTCAAAAGGAAAGTATAGTGCTAACATCAAAAGGCTGATGAAAGCCAGGAATGGTTGTCCATGCCTTTAATCCCAGCCCTCTAGAGGCAAAGGTGGGTTCCAGGCCAGCCAGGGCTACACAGTAAGACTGTGTCAAAAAAAAAAAAAAAAAAGCCAAATTCTTAGGCAATAAAATGGCACTGCTCATTCTCAACACTAACCCTCTAATGAAGTACCTCACACGGTCTCCCTGTCAATAAAATAAATTTCTAAAATTAGGAAGTATGAGGCCATCTTTCTCCAGCTTCTTGGAGCCAGACTGTGCCAGCCTGCAGGGCTTGTTTTATGGAGAAGGGGTTGTTTTAATCTAATGAGCCAAGGCCTAAATAACTCGGCTCCAGAAAAAAAAAAAAAGACAATTTCCAAAACTTTCTGTGAACAGGCAAAGGAATAATTTATTGCTAGGGCTAGGGCTCTGCCAGGTTTAAAATGAGGCTTCGTCTCCTCACAGTAGAAGGCCATGGAATCAGAAGCTGTATAGGTGGGTAGGAGTGAGGGGAGAGGGCTCACACGGGCCTGGCACAGCTCCACCGTGGCTGTGAGCAGAATCAGCCCTGGCCCAGACCAAGCACCTCCCAGTAGCAGGTGTGCTCTCTACTAGTGGGCTGCCTGGAGAAATGGAGTCTCTCTTGTCCACTGTTCAGCCCGTTCTTTAGTCTGAAGCATTATTTAAGCTTCGCCCTCTGCTCCCCCACCCCAACCCCCACCCCCACCCCACCCCCGTGCCCTGCCCTGACCCCACAGTAACTTCCTTGACCCCATCCACCATGACCTTTTCCTTGTGCTAGATGTAATGAATATTCTCATGTAGCCTCTACAGAAGGTGCCTGGGCCCTTGCTTGATTGAAACGTACTAAGCATGATGTCATGGGACATTCTGTCTCCTTTTCTTTTGTTCTGTCAACTTCATCTTACAGTGACCCCCCCCCCCCCCCAGTTTCCATCACTTTAGGCAGGATAGCTGTAACTGGATTCAGGATTCCAGAAGGTTAGAAAAAGAGAGGACTTGGATAATAACAACATTTCTTTGTATCCCAACAGAGCTGTAACAAACAAGAAAAGGACTCACACGAGTAATCTCTTTGAGAAGGAATTGTGCCAGGTTCATAAAACAAAAGTCAAGCCGTAATTGGCAGCCAGATGCTATGGACCTAACAGGCATTTAAAAAGAAATCAACTCAGGTGCCTGATTGACTAGGAAAGCTGCCCGCACAAACGCTTCTATGCAGTCCTTCCTTCGCTTAACTCCACCTATGCCCGCGCCCGCACATCTGCGCCTCTCTTTAAAGAGAGAGAGCGAGAGACAGAGAGACAGAGAGACAGACAGACAGAGAAAGCAAGCAAGCTATAGGAGAAATGGCATTCCTTCAAAATCTGCCTTCTTCCATGTCCCTCAAAGTCAGGGACCTCATATTTCATCAGCAGTGGTACCCGTCGCCCCAACATTCCTCTCCCTCCAGCCTAACCTAAAAGGCCAGGTCCTAGCTGGCCCCCAGCATGTGCTTTCTGTACCCCACAAGGATGAGTGTTGACTTCCAGACCCCACCAGGCATCCCAGAATATACCTTTCTGAAAATTTCCATTGTTACCTTCCAGAATTCTGTTCTAAATACATATCCTCCAGGTGATTTTTCCTTCTCTTTGTGACCTAATTTCTCAAAAGTCTCAGCTCTCCCCCATCTCCAGCCTCACAGGCAAAACTGGTACACTACCAGGACCTAATACCACACAGGGTGGTGCTTCTTAAATGGCGGTACACAGACATCATGGTTTTCACAAGCCTGTGGGTTGTCTACAGACTCCGGCTGCACGGATACAGTAATGTGTATGCCCTGTACTTCCGGTCTCCACCTAATGACTGTCACACCCAGTATCCAACAGTTACCGTCTGCTTTTAAGTCATTAAAAGAACCAGACTACCCCTTTTCCAGGTTCCTCTGTTACCCTTCACAGCGGGGCAAGCTGCAGCAGCAGCCAGCATATAAAATAACACTTGGGGAAACCTGATCATTCACTGATTAGAAAGAGAAAATGATGCTTAAAAATTAGAAATTTCAAAGTGACTATTGGCTTACATGTCAAATTTCAGTACAAGCGGGAATGTTCTAGAACACAAGAAAAATGGTTTCCCTCCTCCTGCAGCCACTTGGAGCACACTACTAAATTTCACATAGATCTGGCACAGGTGCCTGTTTCTTATTCCGACTGAAAAAATGAAGGGGGGAATGTTTGTGCTTTTAATAAGACACAGTTTCAGCACCTTGAGGCAAAACAGGCTGAGGTAAAGCCAAGAACAGCTAGAAGGAGCCGCTAATCACAGAACTGCTTCCATTTTTTGTGCCTTGATTTTTTGGGGGGATGGGGGGGGGCAGGCTTCAGAGAAGCGTGCAAGCTGACAGGGGTAATGAATAAATAAACAGCAGTTTCTGGGAATCTGCTACTGTGGGAGGCACAGATATTTCCGGCTATCAGATAAATATTCAAATGATAAATGCTAACTGCTGATGGCCCCTCATGGGGCAACTTTTAGGAACGCTCTCCGAAGGCGAATCTACAGACAGACTTATGGAGGGCCCCTTATCTGTGGTCCTTGCAAGCGCCAACCACGGCTCCAGTGAGACTGACAGCTTTTCCCTCTCCCACTATCACAGCTCCGAGGCAGGCTGAGCTGCCAACGCGGTCCCAAAAGGATGTCAGTTCCTTGAAACAGTTTGATTCCAACGAGGGAGCATCCCTGCTTCACAAGGCGAGGTTTCTATGCTTGGTTGGTACATCTCAGCTATTAATTCTCACAAGATGGCCTTCTCTAAGTGCTCCTGGAGTCCCAAGGCAAAGTATCTCGTCCCTGCCCCGCCCCTTGAGAACTGTCTACAGACCCCGTGCTTGCTGTCAACTATTTTTAAATCTCTGAAGTGCCATTCACGGAATTAAACCAAAGTTTTAATCCCGTATGAGAGATCAAATGCTACATAAAGAGAAAAAGATCCAGGACCAAGCATAGCTGCAAATTCTGCAATCTTTTGATTGACAAAGCCTTGTTAATCCACGTTTGAACCAGCCTGAGGCATACACCACACTCCAGCGCTCCCCGGCAAATTAAGTCTGAGCATTACAGATCTACCCTCCCTACTACAGCATTCACAGCTGAGCCCCAGCGGGGAAGAAATGTCAAAGTAAAAGTAACAGTTGATCTTATAGTCAGAAGAAGGGTGTCTCTTTATCGCTTTAGACTCTATTTACTATCACAGAAATTAAACTCTAGGGCCCCCAGGGCACGCACTTAACTACACCTCTTTAAATGTAAAACCAATATCGCCACCTAGTGGCCAGCGGGCTCCTAACTCACTGAGGCTGTAAATGAAAAAAATTAAAAATTAAAAAATTAAATATAAACTTTAGAACTAAAGAGAAGCAAAGGGGCTAGAGGAGCCAAACGCTTCAGACAAAAGGAGCCACTTCTAAATGTGAAACGCTGAGATTGTACATCGATGAACACACAGTCTCTAATATTGCATTTGGCATTCCACGCAGGTACTAGGGGGTCAGGGACACAAGAAAGGTAAACGTGAGCCCTGCCTCACTCTAGTGTGTGAGCATGGGATAAATGCACATGGGGACAAGGGCTGCCATGAAGAGTCCTGGTGGAATGCCAGTCAGAACTCCAGGGATAAGACTTCTACAGATGATGATAATGTCCATTACACTAGACTGATGTCACTAGCCTGATCAAAAACACTGATGGCTATGGGGTTTGGTTTTGGTTTGGCTTTATTTTATTTTATGTATATGTGTGCTCTGCCTGCCTACATATCTATGAATTACATACATGACTGCATGTGTGTGATTCATAGATATACGTGCCCACAGAGGCCAGAAGTAGATGTTAAATCCACTGGGAATGGAGTTAGAGACACTTATGAGTCTCTATGGAGATCCTAGGAACCAAACCCGGGTCCTCTGGAAGAGCAGCCAGTGATCTTAGCCTCTGAGCCATCTCCCTGGCTCCTGGCTATTCTTTTTGAACAAAGGAACTTTAAAAACGTAGTTAAGTGAAACAAGCTAGTTGGAAAATGACGATTACGTCTCCCTCCCTGAGTCTAGGTCATTCATAGCAGTCACATACAGAGACTGGAAGTTAAATGGGGGTCACTTGGGGCTACAGAAAAGGAGAGCAGGGAGTTGTTTAGAGGTTCACAGTATTAGTTTTATTAAATAAATGGGCTCTGGAGCTATACGAGAATATACCGGATGTGACTGAACTGTGTCCTTGAGATATTCATTTGTGGGCTAGAGAGATGGCTCAGCAATTAAGAGCACTGGCTCCTCTTGCAGAAGAGCAGGGTTCAGTTCCCAGCACCTACATGAGGGCTCTCAACCATCTGTAACTCCAGTTTCAGGGGATCTGATGCCCTCTTCTGGCCCCTGGACTTTATGCATGTGGTACAGACATACATGCAGACAAAAATGTTCATACACATTGTCTTAGTGAGGGTTTCTATTCCTGCACAAACATCATGACCAAGAAGCAAGTTGGGGAGGAAAGGGTTTATTCGGCTTACACTTCCATACTGCTGTTCATCACCAAAGGAAGTCAGGACTGGAACTCAAGCAGGAGCTGATGCAGAAGCCATGGAGGGATGTTCTTTACTGGCTTGCTTCCCCTGGCTTGCTCAGC
>LR749638.1:857401-904137 GCA_902729485.2 Mus minutoides | reverse complement strand
GACATAACTGCTGGCTTTAAAACCATGTGCTATTCTGAGACATACGTAAAGTATTGGGCTTCTCAATGCCTTGCCAGGACACCCATCAGGCCTTGGTCCAGCATATCCTCCCAGTTAATGTCCATCCACTGGTGACCAACAGCCATGTCAGGTACAGGGCTGATACCCATCACACTACAGTGCCTGTTTCAGACGCCCCCTGGTTCACATCCAAGCATTGCGGCATGGGCTGACATGGCAATATACTGTTCTGATAACTCAGCTTTTAGATACTGTTAATCCCTTAGTGTATCTGACTAATAAATTAATTTTATCTTATGTAATAGAGGTGTGTGTATATGGGGGAAACCCGGCATATAGAATCCAGGTCCATCTGTGGCTCCAGATACCCACTAGGAAGCTTGAACTGTGTTCTCATCAAATAAAAGGAATGCCATATAAGAAGGAGAGCTTCCTCGTTCAAAGCACCTGCATTATTCAGAGCACCCTGAGCTGCACTTCACACCTCTTTCAGATGTCATTAACATGCAGCTATATGTGTCTATTTTCTCCTCTCCATAATCCTTCTGGGATATTACACTACAAATCAGATCAAAGGTTCAATTAATGGTACCCAGTTAAAAAGAAAAACACGGATTAAGAGACTCATAGAGGGTGCACTACACTAAGATTAATGAGAATGTTATTTCAACATGAAAACCGCCTCAGAACGTGTTGCCAAAAGTTTGCATGTTAATTATCCCTACTTCTTTTAGAATATCATTTCTTCCATTTTAGACTAACAGTTATGACAAAGCCACAGTAGCCCTGCATGGTCCCATAACTCATAATTAAATATATATGTACCATGAGAGAACATTTTCAGCAAGTCAACCTTAAATAAGCATAGTGAGTCCCAAGAGTTAGTCTCACCAAAATAAAACTGACTTTCTATAGATTCAGAAAACCATAAATATCTCAATATATACATAATTAGCCCTGGATACCTCTGGGCATCTCTACATACCTGTGTCAGATTTGCAGCCTGCTTTAAGATGTTTCTTTTCAACTGTTCTGCTCTCTTGGCATGGAAGAAATTACTTTGGCTCTGGATGACAAACACGATTTCTTTTAAATCTAAAACAAACAAAGAAAAACTTCTCAAGTTTTTTTTTTAACAGTGATTAAAATAAACTTGAATATCATCATAAGACCACAGTTATAAGGCAAAATTTCAAGCACTAGAACCTGAAGGGAAAAATCTACACTTTTAGAAAATTTATGTGTATGGGTATTTTGCCTGCATGTGTGTGTATATATATATACACCACGTGTGTGTAGTACCCACAGAGGCCAGAAGGGGGCATCAGAGTACCTGGAACTAGAGTTACAACAGCTTTGAGCCACCATGTGGGTGCTGAGAACTAAACCCAGGTCCTCTGCAAGAGCAGCCAGTGTTCTTAGCTCCTGAGCCATTTCACTAACCCTGGAATTTTTTTTTTATTTCTATAACTCTAGAGCCAAAATCTTTTCTACCTTTAAAGCCACATCCAAAACTTCCTTCCTAGAGGTGTCATGCAAACAAGCTCACCACACTAGACACAACCTTTAATAACAAACTATAGGTCTCCTTCCATCTGCAAAATAAACGGCCACTCCATCCAGTGTCCTTACAACATAATCGTACACTGTGCTATGGGGTGAACTGTGCCTGCCACCAAAGATGTATGCTGAGCTGTTGTAAGCCCTCAGAACATGATCCTGTTCAGAATTCAGTCTCCCAGATTCATCAGGCTAACCTGGGGTCATTGAGAAGGCTCTTATCCCAGTATAACTAGTGTCCTTACAAAGGTAGGAGAACTGGACATTCAAATACTCAGGGCAAAGATGGGGTGAAAACACAGGAATTGTTATTTGCACGCCAAGGAGGAGCCAGGAGATCTCGCCCCACATCCTTCAGAAGTCAACCCTGAAGACAGCATCACCGTGGATTTTAGCATCCAAAGTTCTGAGATCGTGAACCTTTTTTTTTTTTTTTGGTTTTTCGAGACAGGGTTTCTCTGTTAAGCCCTGGCTGTCCTGGAACTCACTTTGTAGACCAGGCTGGCCTCAAACTCAGAAATCCGCCTGCCTCTGCCTCCCGAGTGCTGGGATTAAAGGTGTGCGCCACCACGCCCGGCTCAAAGCTTGGCACAATCAATTCATATGAAGGAAACGTATCCTTTGACTCAAGTTTTGGTGGTTCCAACACATGCTCACTTAGCCCCGCCATCTCCTGAGAGTATCACGGAAGGCAAAGTGGTGCGTGGCGCCCATTGTGGCTCGAATCTGAAACGTCCCTCACAGGCTCACTAGGTCCGGCCACTGGGGCCTGGTTACAGAAGCAGGTCAAAGGAGCCTTGGACAATTATCATTGCTTGAATCCTGGCTCACATTCTGCTTTCTGATTGGCTGTGATCTGAGGTGACGTTGCTTAGTCCCTCCTCAAAGAACACCCTCAGCCTTCCCCACAGGGACTGACTGAAACGCTCTAAATCCAGGAGCCCAGTTCAACCTTCGCTCCTATGAACTATTTCTGCTAAGATCTGTGGTCACAGGGGCACAAAGCAACAGAGAGCCTTTTCACCTCACTGAAGCTTAAGGAGACAAAGGTACAAAGGCCAGGATCCCAGCATAGATCCCTTCGAGGACATGGTCCCAGTCACCTAGCCTCTCCCCTCTTCAAGGCTTCATCATTTCCTAACAGTGCTGTGGGCTGGTGACCAAGCCTGCAAGTGACCAAGCCTGCAATATGTAGATTTTAAGAAAACATGCAACATCTAAGCTACAAGAACTTAGCAAATGAATATGTAATATTTCAAGAATGTTCCAGAGGGCCTTTTACAGAGATACCTGTCTACAATACCTGTCTACGTCCCATGAGGTCACAGTGTTTTGAAGGAAGCAAGGCTATAATCCCCACCCTACTTAGCAAGGCACTAGCCTGGATTGTGTGTTATCTCCAGGAAACTAGCCACAGCTATCCCACAGAAGCAGGGGCTAGCTGCAAGGGTTACACAGAAGACAGTGTCCCGCACACCAAGTGAAGGACCCACCTCAATACAGCCAGCCTTTCACAACAGCGAGCATGGGGCAAACCTCCAACTGCCGGGGAAGACCTCTCCACCCCCACCCACTTCCCACACCCCACACCCACGCAAAACCCATGCGGCTGTCGCTCGGGTCACTGTCGGGTGAAATATATCAGGCCTCCTCAGATCTGAAATTGGAACTAAGAAATACATGGAGCCGGGCGGGGTACAGTGAGATATCATCTGTGGTCTCCAGCAGGGTTTATAGCAAATCAATGTGGGGGTCCCTCCTGCTACCAGAAGCCTCCATCTTTAACATTTTAGACCAAAGATACTAATTTGACTTTCATTGTATTCTACTGTTTTTTATCATTCCATTTTTTTCTAGTGTTCCATTTGTTTCTTCCCTTGTTCTAATAGTCACACAATTGATCATTCCATGGGGAGCCATCTAAGTCCTAAAAATAATCAGAAATGCTCTTTGACTAAGTAAAATTCAATAAATATTTTTATAAAAAGAAAGTCTGAACAACCTACTGAAAATGACCTAGTTCCTTTTCTTGTTTATATGAATAGGAACATTTCATGTATATTCTATTCTAAGCTGGCTTCTGGCTCCGTACATTGAGCACAGGGATAAGGTTAAAAGGGAGTCTTCTTTCTCAAGCAAAACATTATCTTTGATCTACCTGTAATACAAATATAAAAAAACAGTGGTCCTCAGCCTTCCTAATGATGTGACCCTTTAAAACAGTTCCTCATGCTGTAGTGAACTCCCCAACCATAGAATTATTACTTTGCTACTTGATAACCTTAGTGTTGCTACTGTTATGAATCATAATATCTGATATGCAGGATATCTGATATGCCACCCCTGTGAAGGGGTCATTTGACCCCTCCAAAGGAGTAGCAACCCACAGGTTGAAAAGCACTGATATAAACTAACATATCAAAGGCCCAATTATAAAAATGGCTTTTTGTTAAGCATGAAATAGGGACTGAAGAGATGGCTCAATGGTTAAGAGAACTTGTTATTCTTGCAGAGGACCTGGGTTCAGTTCCCAGCCTACGTGAAAGCTCAAAGCCATCTATAACTTCAGTTCTAAGGGATCTGACACCCTCTTCTGGCCTCTGTGGGTACTACACACACATGGTGCACAGACATACACGCAGTCAAAACACTCATACCCATAAAATAAATTATTTTAAATAGTAAAAACAAAGGAATGGAATAATAAGTAAGCTTAGGGGTATTTGCTTCCAAGTTTTAATTAAATTGAAGATGTATTTCCTAGTGAGATGAACCCTACCCTCTCAGTCATCCTTAAGAAAGCATGTGGAAAGAAAAACTGGAAGCAACCTGAGTTATCTATCTGCAACATATGGAAACCAGAATACTATGCAATAGAAACCAATCAGCATGGGACTAATTAGCTATCACTAATTAATTAAAACAGTAACTAAGACTACATGTATAAATCTAGATATTCTAATCTCATAGGTAGAATGTTATTATACTGCCAAAATACAAAAAAAAAGGAAAATCACAAAATATAAGCAGAAATACACACCACGTAGATAATACTGTTTGAATTTACCTGTTTCTGTGATAAACATCATAACCAAAACCAAATAGTGGAGGAAAGGGTTAATTTGGCTTACGGGTTACAAAATATCTTCCGGGGGAAGCCAGGGCAAGAACTCAGGGCAGGAACCTGGAGGCAGGAACTGATACAGAGATCATGGAGGGTCAATGCTTAGTGGTTGGTTCTCCCTTGCTCTCTCAGGCTAGTTTCTTACACAGCCCAGGCCCACCTGCCTAGGCATGACACCGCCCACAGTGAGCCAGGCCCTTCACCAGTTAGCAGTCAAGAAAATGGCCCATAGGCATTCCCACAAGCCAATCTGATAAAGACAGTTCTTCAGCTGATGCTCCTTTATAATTTACAATAAAAGCTACCCAGCTACACACTGTATATGTGTAACTTGAAAGCGTAAAAAGATTCCATGGGTGACAAACATAACTGGGGATAAGGCATAAAAGCTTCCCATTCTCTGAGTCATGTTTTCCTTCTTAACCTGGATGGTGGATAAGTGGGCATCCTTGCATTAGTCCTTACAGCGTCTCATAAGTCCAAATTATTTCCTAATAGATGCTGTACTGCAACAATCCACCTGTCAAAAAGCTAATCCTATGCTCACCACCGTAAGCAGCCCTGAGCTCTACAGCTCAGCAAAGCGGCCACTGTTCCTCCTCCCCAGACAACAGATCCTCCGCGCAGGGAAAAGACTGTTCTAGAAAAACAAAATCAAATTCTTCCCCTCTCGGGCACCTCTGCCGTGTGAGTCATGTTCTTCCTTGACTTTCTCACACAGCTGAGATCATACTGGCCCTTCCTTTCCCGTAGACTACGATTAAGTTTGCTAAGCACTCGGTCTGCATCTTGAGTAACCTGCTCAGAGTCAGGAGCATGAAACATCACGGAAGCATCAGAGCCCGGTGCAGAGCCAAGGCCTGGCCCAGACTACACAGAACTGAGTGGAGAGCCAGAGTTGCTCATGGGTGATATGGGAGCACAGATGACAGTGGGGCCAGGTCACAGAGGGACCTGCTGCATTCCTTCCAAAGGGCTGTAGCTTCCTGCACACAGAGGACAGTAGCCAAGGAAGAAGGGGGGTTACTATAGAGCCACAGTCGTCCCTATCTCTGCAGCATCCCCACGTCTGCAGGAGTCTGGAAACACACTCTAAAAAGATTTCCGGCGCCAAGGTGATGAAGTTAGATGGTGGACGGGCTCAGCCAATCCAGATCAGGAAGGATTTACACGTATGCTAAAATACCAGAACTGTGAACTACCTGACTTCAAACTGGAAAAGGCATCGGGAGCTACATAGAACGAGGCGTCAATGCCTTCCCAGAGGGATCCTGTCCTGGGGACAGATGGATATAGGAGAGTTATCTGGGACATGGGACATGGGGTATGTGGGGGCAGATATAGGAAAAGGGACCGGTGGATAATGAATGATAGGTTACCCACTCTGGAAAAGAACCAGATTGATCTAGCTTGTTGCCGGTAGGAGTGCACACGCTGTTCTTTACATCTGAAATAAGAAAACTTTTTTCTACCTATAACCTGAGCACTCCCTGGGTGAGTCAGGCTCTCTGGCTGAATGCGGAGCCCAGCGCTGATCTCCACAGCCTTCTCCCGCATGCCACGCAGCCTTCTCCGGCATGCCATGCGGCCTTCTCACTCTCTGCTGTCCGGGCGGGTGACAGAGCTGCAAGAGGTGAGTCCCCTCTTTCCTGCACGGTTTGGTGCTATTTTCTAAACTCACTACAGTTTGCCGTCAGCTAATATGTCCATGACTCTAAATGACAGGCAGCGTTTGTTGTCCAGGAACGAGCAATAAAAATGGACGGATGGACCAGAAAATACTTCACACAGATCAAAAGCCATGAGTGTATTCTCCCAAGGTCTACATGACAACAAGCTTTAGGCTAGCCGAAAACAACAAAACATACCTCATAAGTATACCTAAAAAGGAAAATCCACCTTGCTAGTATATATAACTTATAACAAATACACACAAACATTCCTTGCTGGGTCTGGATGGTGGTGGTGCATATTTTTAATTCCAGCACTCAGGAGGATATATTTGGGACTAGAGAGATGGCTTAGTGGTTAAGAGCACTGGTTGCTCTTCCAGAGGACCCAGGTTCAATTCCCAGCACCCACATGGCAGCTCACAACTGTCTTATAACTCCAGTTCCAGACATACATGCAATCAACATACCAATACATGTAAGATAAAATTAGATAAATCTTTTTTAAAAAAATCATTGTTGGAGATGATTCAGGGCTGGCTATGCAACCATGGGGACTTGAGTTTGAATCACCCAGAACCCACAGAGAAACCAAGACTCATTAGGCAGAGATAGAAAAGCCTGGGTCAAGATGGCTGACTAGGCTTGGTGTGGCAGCCGTTCAGAGAGGTACCCTACTTCAGCACATAAAGCAGAGAGCAAATGAGGACATGTGCATACACATGTACCTGCACACACATGCACCTATACATATGCAAACATAAATCAACACATGCACTATACCATAGACACGTAACAATAAGAAAAGTCCACTACTTACCTATGTCATGTCTCCCTGGTAGACTGCTTTGCCTCAAATCCTGTATTTAAAATGAAAGACAAGAATGAATGCCATCATTTAGCTGAACCAGCAACACGCTGGATAAAGACGAATGATCTGCATTAACATGTGGTAATAGGGCTTGAGGATGGAGCTAAATGCCATCCTAAAATAAGGAGGCTGGAATAGAAGGGGGCAAAGCAGGGACCATAAGCAACTGCATTGCTCTGGAAGTTCTGTGACAAGGCTGTGCCTTTAAGATGGCTTTATTTTTATTTTTATTTTTATTTTTATTTTAAATGTGTGGTTGTTGGCCTGCAGGTATGGATGTGCACCATGTGTGTAGTACCTACTATGGCCTGAAGAGGGAGCCAGATCCCCTACAACTGGAGTTACAGATGCTTGTGAGCTGCCACACTGGAGGTGGAAACCAAAGCCAGGTTCTCTGTAAAAGCAGCCAGTGATCTTAACCCCTGAGCCATCTCTCCTGGCTGGGTTGTGTCCTTAGTGCATGACCTTAGGCAAGTCATTTATTTGGGCTAGAAGCTTACTCCTCCTGTATAAAGCTGCATTCGGGGAAAGTTAGTTCTAAAGACCTCATCAAGGGCAGGACTCACCTCAAGGTGAAAAGTCTCCTAGCTCTTGCCTTTGCTGAGCTCAGACATGATGTGTGGTGGTTTGAAAGGGAATGTCCCCAACTCCTGTAGGCTCATATGTTTGAATGCCTGGTTGCCAGTTGGTGGAGTTGCTGGGAAGGATTGTGAGACTTGGCATTGTTGGAAGAGGTGTGTCACTCTGAGGTTTCAACAACCCCTCCCGGTGCCTCTCTGACTCCTGAGTTATGGATCAGATGTAAGCTCTTAGCGACTGATCTACTGCTATGCCTGCCTGGCTGCTGCCATGCTCCCCGCCATGATGGTCATAGGTTCTAGAACCATAAACTCCAAATGAAATGCTTTCCTTTATAAGTTGCCTTGGTCATAGTGTTTTGCCCAGCAATAGAAAAGTAACTAAAACATGATGTCATAGAGAATGTTAACACATCATTCCTAAAGTCCCATGGGGGGTGGGGGGGTCTTGGTGGAGGACAGGTGACAGCAACTTCTGTGGCTTGAATGTGTCTCTAGAGGCATGTGTTAAAAAGCCCTCCCAAGCATGCAACATGGCACACAAACTTGAGTCTCGGCACTGAGGAGACAGAGCCAGGCAGATCTGAGTTCAAGGTCAGCCTGCTCTAGAGAGTGAGTTCCAAGACAGCCAGAGCTACACAGGAAAACCCTGTCTTAGGGAGCAGGGGGGACACCATCCCAGGGGGGACACCATCCCAGGGGGGACACCATCCCAGAGTCTAGAGGGGTGACTCAGTGATTACGAGAAATTGCTGCTCTTGCAGAGAATCTAGGTTCTGCTACCAGCATGCTCACAGTCATATGCAATTTCAATTTCATGGGAACTGATTTCTTTCTGGATTTCATGGGCACTGTAAGCACACAGTACACATATATGTGTGGAGACAACATTCATACGAAAGAAAGAAAGAAAGAAAGAAAGAAAGAAAGAAAGAAAGAAAGAAAGGAAGGAAGGAAGGAAGGAAGGAAGGAAGGAAGGAAGGAAGGAAGGAAGAAAGAAAGAAAGAAAGAAAGAAAGAAAGAAAGAAAGAAAGAAAGAAAGAAAGAAAGGGAAAGAGAGAGAGAAAGAGACCATCCCCAACTCTTCAGCGTTGAGGTGGAGCCTTCACAAGGTAATGGATTCAGAGTGTGATTGTGGAAGTACGCTCACTCTCTAGAGCTCACTCTCTAGAGCTCGTCTATCACAATCACAAGTCCAGCCCCCTCTTTCTCTCTGGCACATGCTCCTTTGCTGTTCTTCGATCCGCTATCGAACAACTCAAGCCAATAAGGCCTCCACTCCTCTACCTTGGACTTCCCAGCCTCTAGAACTATAAGAAATAAAGGCCAGTTCTTTATAAGTCACCCAGTCTCCGGCTTTTTGTTATAGTAACACATAGTCACTAGAACTCTTAGGCACAAAAAGGTGCCTCAAGGCTGGTGAGCCCTAGTCACGCAAAACTAGGCATAGGCACAGAGATGACTTGATCCTGACCCTGAGTAATTCGCAGGAAACCTGCAAATTCACTGACAAAGTGCAAAGTGTCAACAGCTCAACTGATTGCTCCTTTTTACATTGTTGGCGGCTCCGCGGAATAATTATGGCAATGAGACTCTACCAGTATCATTCAATTTTCTTACAGGCTAAAATAAGAAATGCAGTTGTGAACCTTTACCAACAATCTGGAGCAGCTTAAAAGCTAAGGCCAGGCCACAAAGAGGAACAGCCTTTAAGAATGCCAAAGGGACCATGAGACAGGACAGGGACAAAGCTGAAGACAGAGATTGATTGATGGGTTGCATTGTATGAAACTCTCCTTGCCTCAGGAGTACTAAGGCCGCTGAGTTGGGAAGATTCCACAACAGATGCTGTTAGACCCCAGGACCAAAAACCCGCCACTCATTGAGTCCAAATGAAACAATTAACTTTGGAAGAATTTACTGAGACTGGGAAGCTCAACCCCTCTGATGGCGTCATGCCAAGCCTGGTTAGCATCCCAAGCTGTCTAGAGCGGGCATCAAGAGTTCACACCTGATCGGGGGACCCTCCACTCTCAGTGCAGCTGTGCCAGGCATGAGGACACCACGGGCTCTCAACATAACTGCTTCCTGTCCCTGGTTGAAAGACCTGCTCCTTCTTAATAAATCACAGAACCAGCTATCCTATGTGGTTCATGGGAAAACAACATTTAGATAAAGAAATAGAGCAAGAGATGATTACAGCTAATGTTCCTCCTGTTTCTAAATAAGACAATCCTTTATTTCAGAAGACAGGAAGGGATTTCCCAGGGATCGTTAGTCATTGGCCACAGAACCAGGATGAAAGCTCAGGTCTTCCTACTTCTGTCCCTCCTCACACCACCAGCCTGGAGGTCTTTACAAACACAGTTTAACACACGCTCATGTGCAGCCAGGGTCACCAGCAACAATGGGAAGGACAAAAGCCCTCCAGTCCTAGAGCTTCCAGACAGCGTAATTCCAACAGCCCTGGACTGGGCTTTCCTCCCCATAGCTCTGTGGCCTCAAAGAAAACTAACCCCCAATCACATGTCTTCCTATCCGGTCCTAAGCCCTGTAGCTCAGTGGCTGACCCATGGCTAAGAAATAACTAGCTTCTTCAAATGACTCAATTTGCAAACAGTAAAAAAAATAAAATAAAATAGCCAGAGTGGTTGAGTTGGGCGATTTGAACAGAGCCAAAAACAGTCGTGAGTAATTTCCCCTTTGAGAAAGAAAATTGGGCTAAATGAAGTTGCTGAGAGAAAATTTAAAACCCTGTCTTCTGCTTCCCTCGTGAAAAGACTTAGTTTTTCCGAGGAGGAGAGCTCAGGGTTTGCTTTATGATCTCCGGTGCTGGTGCCGCGAGTTTCTTCCACGGGCTATCAATATTAATCAAAACCGGGTTCACTGTCAAGACTGCGTATCAGTCGCTGTCAGACAAGAGAGCCGTTTCTAGTGCATCTCTCCCACACGCAGCTCCCAATCACACACCACAAGACATAACCAAGCCCACATTTCTACTTGGGCTTCATTTTCTTAAGCCCCAGAGATCTGAACAGCTCCAAATGCAATGCTTAGTTTGGAATGACCTTACATACAGATGGTAGGAGAGACCAGTGCTTAAGAGATCTTGTGGAGGACCCTGCTTCAGTTCCCAACGCCCACAGGATAGCTCACAACCACCAGTAACTCCAGTTCCAGGGATCTGACACCCTCTACTGTACTCTAAGGGCACGTGCATGCATGTGGTAAGAGCACATACATATGCTCTTACGTAAAAAGTAAAATTTAAAAATCGTTTTTGAGTATGTAAAACTTCTAAATTCATTAAACAAAATTTTAATTAGCTGCTGATAACCCTTGTGTAACGCTTTAAACTCTCTATGAGAGAGCCAGCCTCACTCTGGTCAAACGCACACGTTGTAAATTAAAGCGGTGTCCGGGCTGAAAATGCAGGACTCAGAACATTTGAACTTGAACTTGTAATGATCCTCCTGTGTCCTTGGTGAAAGTCACATAAATGCTTTCAGGCTAAATTCCCTCTGTTTAACTGGGAATATCTAATTTTTTTTTTAACTTAGCAATAGCAGTGTCATTGAGAAGATCAAATTAAATAAAGTGTATCCAAATGCTTTTATTAGCCCTAAAGAGTCTTAACATCATAAGAAATTATTAGCATTATTTTCTCTTTGGAGGGATCCCGTAGCACAGTCAGATAATGCTCTTTTGAGAAAAGAAATATTCTATTCAAAATACTTTTACACTAATTGTGGAGTGAAATGTCGACTAGACTGGAGCCTTAATTAACATAACAAAAATGGATGGCACTTTTCAAAAATTTGTATTTATTTACATCCCAAATTCTGCCTTCCCTCCCCGTCCCCTTTCACAGAGACCCCCCTCCTCTTCTTCTTTGAGAGGGTGCCCCCCCCAGGTATCTCTGCCCGCCCCCCCATCAAGTTTCTGCACATCCTCTCCCACTGGGCCCAGCCCCGTGACAAGAATCCTTCCACAGACCAAGATGAAGCCAAGAGCAGGATACCCGAGACTTAAGAACAGCTACCCAAGTAGAGCTTCTTAGTGATGTATCTCTGTATCAAAAGCCTCCTTCCTAACGTCTGAACCATTAGATCATGGTTCAAAGCAAACCTGGGCTGGACATGGCTCAGTGAGTGAAGCATGCTGGCTGTACATTCATGAAGACTGACTAGTGCACAGGTCCCCAGGGCCCACTAAAGCTGGCGGTGCCACATGGGAAAGCAAAGATAAAACATTCCCAAGAGGGCTGTTGAGATGGCTCAGCGGTTAAGAGCACCGACTGCTCTTCCAGAGGTCCTGAGTTCAATTCCCAGCAACCACACGGTGGCTCACAACCATCTGTAATAGGATCTGATGCCCTCTTCTGCTGTGTCTGAAGACAGCAACAGTGTATTTACATACATAAATTAATAAATCTTTAATTAAAAAAAATTCTCTAGAACAAGCTGAGCAGCCACACTAACTGAATAGGTGAGCCCTAAGACCAGCGAGAGACCCTGCCTCAATCTATACAGTGGGGACTATTGGAAGAACACTCACACATGCACACACATACACGTGTGTGTGTGTGCACCACACACATGTGCCCATACACAACAGAAACAATCAAATGTGTTCACGAGTTGCTATTAGGGCTCCAAAATCTATATTGTTGAACACAAAGATAGTTCAGTTGGTAAAGTGCGTGCCACACAAGCATGGAGACCCGTGTAAAAATATTCAGGCATGGTGGCACATGCTGTAGTCCCAGAACTGAGAAGGCAGAGACAGACAGATTCCTGGGGAATCTGCCAGACAGCCTAGCCTAACCAGCAAGACCCAGGTCACTGAAGTATCCTATATCAAATGCAAGGTAGGGCTGGAAGAGATGGCTCAGTGGGAAAGAGTGCTTGCTGAAGACTGAAGCTCAAATCCCTAGCACCTATGTAAAAAGCTAGGTGTGGCTATTTACGCCTGTACTCTCAGAGCTGACAAGGTACAGACAGGAGGGTTGCTAGGGCTTACCGGCTGCCAGCCCACCCGAGGTTCAATAAGAGACCCTGTCTCAAGGGAGTGGGGCAGAGAATAACGGAGCAGAACACCTGGCATCCTCTGCTGGCCTCCACATAAACATATATGTGGCATAAACCCAAGCACACACAAGTTCAGTCCTTTATCATCAAGGTGGGAACATGGCAGCATCCAGGCAGGCATGGTACAGGAGGAACTGAGAGTTCTACATCTTCATCTAAAGACCAATAGGAGAAGACTGGCTTCCAAGCAGCTAGGATGAGGGTCTTAAAGCCCATGCCCACAGTGACACACTTCTTCCAATAGAACCACATCTCCTAATAGTGCCACTTCCTAAGGGCCAAGCACATTCAAACCACCACATACATGTTCCCACACATACACTACATAGATACATCATATGCACACATGCACACACACATGGACTTAGTCTGAGAAATAACTCCAGAGCTGACCTCTGGAGTTACACAAGTACCCCTACACACACACACACACACACACACACACACACAGAGAGAGAGAGAGAGAGAGAGAGAGAGAGAGAGAGAGACAGAACAAAGTCTCAGTTCCTACAACAACAAAAAGAAAAACATCAAACATTAACTGTTAAGGATAAAAGATTTATGTTTCCCATTCAATCTAAAAGAATGTCGGGAGATGGTTAGAGTAGATCATTACATTTAGTACCTGAGAAGGCGTGACCTTTTCTTTTATCTCTTCAGACATCAAAGCAAAAGCTAGGAGAGAAAGAGAGAGACATATTTACATTAAAATTAGCAATCTGGATTCATTCTCACATTCGACAATTCTGCTTGTAATAAGTGGGGAACAGAATATTTTAACAAGATATATTTTGCTCATTTTCAAACAGCTGCATTGCTACAAACAAGTATTAGAGGTTTTCTTCATTTTAGCCCCAAAATAGCTCATCACTGTAAAGTCAATGAGCTCCAGCTACCAAGTAGAACACACACACATATACATACATACACACACAAACACACACACGCACACACACATGCATGCACACATGCTCACACATGCACACTCATAAAAGAAAACTTCAGTAGAGCAATTAAGATCTTTATAGACAACCAAAAAATATAGGAAAAATATTTCTTCAAATTTTTGATTTACATACCAAAACTCTTAAGAATGGAGGGCTGGTGTACAAAGCCCCACTTCCATTGTCCCTGCCAAGCCTGACAGGCAACAGAACTAACACTGGGGTGCACTTGTTGTGTGGGGCTGTGCGGTTAGAACCGCAGATGCTGTTTACAAACCAGCCGGGGAGAATATGCAGAATCCTACTGAAATTCCAGGGCAGGAGACTGAGGGAATTAAAATCATCCTCCATTCAGAATGATTGAATGTTTTCGATCCGAGTCATAAATAGGCAAAGACCTCCTTAGAGGCGCACTTAGGCTGAGCATTAAAAATAATAACAACAACAACATAAGACAGCACTGGAAATATGAAGCAAAATGTGAAGCCAGAAAGTCGGGGAGTTGTATAACGAGTGTCTCCTAAGGAGATAAAAGGAGAGTATTGCTGAGGTGTGGGGGTATCAGGTCCTCCCTCCATAGGCATTGCCAGAGGAGGTGGGCACCGTGCCAGGGCAGGCACATGGCATAGAGGAGGGCCACTGGGGAATGCCACCGTACAAGCATGAGATAACCCCACCAACAGACCTTTCTGTCTAATCCCTCCCCTCCCCGGCTACACCCCCCAGACACCCATCGCTTCACATTACCCATGAACATCAGCCCACAGGAAGTAATCTAAGACACGGTCACATTGAACCGCAAAAGACTAACATGGCTTCATCGTTTACATTTCCAGAATGGCATTTCGAAAGGCAGCGTTAAAACTGAAACACAAGCCAAAGGGACCCGAGTGTTGGCATTTAGATAAGAGCAGGCAGCCTGTGTGGCCCTGGGACTTCCTCAACAGTACACCCACCTCCGCGCCTCCGCCTCCCGCCTCCGCGCCTGCCTCAGCCCTCCCCCAAGTCATCCCTACCGTTCATTAGAGAACTCAGCACTAACTCAAAATACATATCTGGGGACTGTTACTAATAGACTCTTATTATAAGCTCCGCACTGGCAGGAATGTAGTTTTATTGACTAACCAAGATACAAATAGCACACAGAAGTAGCTCAGTAATATTGAATGAATGAATGAATGAATGAATGAATGAGTGTCTTCATTGTTGGCCATATGGTCTTTTCACTGAAAGGCTCCATCACCAGGCAGCACCTCTCTGATCAAGTAGAAGAGAGTTCAGTGCCCACTCCCAAATTATTTTCATCGCAATATGATCTATGTTCTTTCCCTTTACAGACATGCGTGCATCTGCGCATGCTCACATCAGGACACATCATACTGGCTACTTTTCTATCACTCGGATAAAACACCATGACCAAGACAACTTACAGAAGGGTGTATTTGGTTTTATTTAGTTAATCGTGGTGGAGAATGGCATACATGGTGGTTGGGGCAAGCTGCTGTGGGCTCGGATCTTAAATCACAGCATAGGCAGACAGTGAACCCAAAAGCTGAGAGCATAGAGACTCTTAAAGCCCACCTCTAGTGACAGACGCACGCATGTCCTCCAACAAAGCCATCTCACCTAAGCTTCTCAAACAGCACCACCAACAGGGGCCAAGTATTCAAATGCCTGTGACCATAGGGGGCATTTCAATCAAGTCACCAGACACACACACACACACACACACACACACACACACACACACACATACAAAAGCACATGCATACATACACACACATGCACGCGCACACATGTATGTCAAGGGGCAAGTCATTAACTAAGTTCTAAGAACAAAGCAGAGATTTAACCTGAACACCAATTAAATCTTGTTTCTGGGCACTTAAGACTGTAGGGTTGTTTTATTTCATTTGCCCCCAAGAAACTTGCACACACTAAAAACACTCAAGGGGGAGACTGCAGAGATGACTCGGCAGCTAAGAGCAGTTACTGTTCTTTAAGAGGATGGGATTCCCAGCACCCATGTAGGTGGCTCACAACCGCTGGAGCTCCAGTTTCAAGGGATCTGGCGCCCTCTTCTGGTCCCCCCTTGTACCTGCACTCACATATGCACAAACCCACACACAGACACACCCATATGCATATGATTAAAAGAAAATTAAATATTTTAATTAATTAATTAATTAAACCCTCCAGGAGATAGCAAAGCCAGAACTATTTAGTAAGTGTTGATGCTGGGATTACAGCCCAGTGGGCAAGCATGTGCTACACATGTACAAGGTTATCTCTAATACCAAACAACATGTGTGGTCACATGTTAATATCACTTGCCAGGCACCCAAGGATTCTTAAAAATAAACATACTGAATCTCATAGACTATAAAACTGTGGTCAGGCTACAGCAGGGGTTTATTTAAAATGGCCCCTTGCTGGCAGTATGGTGGCATATACCTTTATAAATAAGCTCAGCACTCAGGAAGAATAGAATGGATCTTTGTGAAGTTTGAGGTTGATATGATATGATATGATATGATATATATAGTGAGTTCTAGGCCAGCCGGGGGGGGGGAGAGAGAGAGAGAGAGAGAGAGAGAGAGAGACACCACAAAAATGGAGAGCTGGCTCAGCAGTTAGGAGCACCTGCTGCACTTGCAGAGGACCCAGGTTCAGTTCCAACACCCACTTGGCAGCTTACAACCATCTGTAACTTGAGTTCCATAGGGATCCACCGCCATCTTCTGGCCTCTGTGGGAACTGCATGCACATGGATACACAGACATAGATGAAGATAGATGTTCCTCTTCTCCTTTTACTGTCCCTCTCCCTAATCCTTTTCTGGAAGGAGGAGGAAACCATTCCTCAAGTTCTGGCTGATCAGCTGCAGAGAGCAGTCCATGGTGAAGTTCCTCTGTCCAGAGGAGAGAAGACAGAGCCCTGGCCAGCACACAGGCTCCCTTGCCTATTGTCTATTCATAATCCCACCCTTTTAATCGCATAAAAGCCCTCTGGCCCTAGGACACCTAGAGATGGGTATCTGAGGTTGAGAGTTGCCTCCGCCTTCTTTAGGACAGGCTCTGAATGAGCCTGCTTTCTCCTGTGAATTTCTCTCTCCTGGGTTGTCAGCTGTGTGGTAAGCAGCATGAGCCATCTTGCTAAGGATACAGCTCAGTGGCTGAAGGTTTGCCTAACATACACAACTAGGCTCAACCCCCAGTGCTAGAAGAAAAATAGAAGAGGAAAAAAAAAATCCCCTTCACCCCAATCAGTTCCTTTTTCAAATCTGGATAACCAAAGGACTGAGTTATAATTTCCTTTCATCAAACAGAGTAACTTTCTCAGTTTAACGGGTCCGGTGGCAGGTGACATCCTCTAATACCTGGAATTTTCTTTCACCTGACTTGCTCACTAAGCTATGACCGGTGGGGGGAGGCGGGGGGGGGGCGCTGTGTCAGCAGCTTGAGAGGGGAGAGCATGCTGAGGAAGGCTTGTTTTCTCTACTGGTTCTGGGAGGCACCAATGCAGAGCCCCTCCGAAAAAAAGCAGCTAATATTTCCCAATGCCACTCTTTATAGAAGAGCCACACAGCAAGGAATAGATTGCCAATAAACCGAGGGAGCCTTCCAGATTCTCCCTGATGAGATCAAGACTCCATGTTCACTGGCTTCTCTCTCCATCCCAAAATACACAGATCTAGGCTTTTCTTTTTTAAAGTCCTTTAAAAATAAAAAGTCTTCCATCGTCTCCATCACTCTACTGTGAAATTAAGATCTTTTTTTCCATAGCAGAAATGACATAATGCTTAAAGCAACACTGTGAGGATGCCCGTCGCTCTCCATCCCTTTCCTACGGTGAGAGTCCTATAATCTAAATGGAACGAACAAAATTGTGAAGGTGCCAGATGTATTTTATAATAAAAAATATTGTTTTTACTATAAAATAGGAATGTGATAAATCAAATCATAAAATGTGATCCGTTTGCAAAATTCCTCCCTCAAAAACCCAGGTTTTTGAAAGAAATGTGTAATTGCGTTAAAAGAGGGAGAAAAAAGGAGTAAATACAGTTTTGAAAGAAAATACCCATTTCCTTCAGCAGTTCTAACAAATGTTAACTTTGTATTACCAAAGCGAAGACAATCTCCCAAGAGCTAAAACATAATAGTCTTAAACGTCTAAGTGTTGTGGTAAATTAGGTCTCGATATTAATAGAAGCAAGGCTTTCGTGTTCATGGAGTGGGAGGAGACAGATCACTGTGCCTGTTTTTGTTGTTTTGTTTTGTTTTTTTTCTTGTCTTTTCTTTTTAATTTCAGTATTTTGACGCACTGCAGATTTTGGGGATATGCTAATCAGAGGAGCAAGCAGAATATATAACATATAAATATAAACAGAAACTGAATAATTCAGTGCAGGGTGATGAGGCTGGCGTTGCATGTGGAATGTGCTGTGTTTACACGGGGTTCCCTAAGTTCCCTAAGCAAGGCTTCGCATCTACGGGAGATGGCCCTTATTTTTAATGTTCACAGTTGACTTCATTTTGATTTTAATATTAAGGTCTGGCAACTTCAGAGAGAGAGAGGGGAGGGAGGGAGGGACAGAGGGAGGGAAAGGGAAACTGGGAAGAAGGCTTTTTCCTCTCCAATTCAGACCCCGCCAGCCAAAGGGGCACCCAGGAATGACGACCTGGGGTTCCATGTTTTCTGTTTCATTTCACACTGACTTCTAGGTTTGGCAGGGGAAAGCATTTCTGAAAATCTGGCCTGAGTACCTTACCGTGCAGTCGGAGAAATATTCCAAGGTAAACCATGCTTTGACGTGCCAAACTGCTGTTTAAAAGGCATTTTCTATTTTCAACATGAATTCTGGTGAACCAAGACTATATTTAAAGTGCAAGTCAGGGGCAGGCAATCAGAATCGGGCCCCTTTCACGATAACTTTAAATAATTCAAGCCAACGGATGTGTGAGCACACCTAGAATGGAAAGATAAATGGAGATTTTTTTTTACAGGCGACCCAGGATGCAGTTTTATCGCAGGATGAAGCCCTTGTGTGAGCAGAGGAGAAACTGAAGGAGTTAACTGAAGTGCGTATGCACTATCTCATCACCTGGCTTCTCTAGTTCCTGAGAGTGGACAGAAAATCCTGCCTCCAGGCAGAGAATACACTCCTAACCCCAGAGTCGTCTTCCAGAAACGTCCATCAGAGAAACCTCGGGAGGAGCTGGGGACTAAGGAGATGACAGCTAAGCCCTTAGGGCCCAGAGTGGCACCAAGAAAAGCTCAGGTAGACTGGATGATGCCAGGCACACTTGTAATCCCCGTACTCAAGAGACAGAGGCACGAAGGTGATGAGTTCGAGGTCAGCCTGGGCTACATAGACCCGGTCTCCAAAACAACACAAAAAAGCTCGGGCAACACTGGAGGGTCCACTGCTAACCAGGACAATTCAGACTGTCCATCTGTCTGTCCAGGGGTCAGGAGCCCTGCACAAATACCAGGAGGGAGGCATACAATCTGATACATTCACCAACTGGCCAGGTGTTTGTTCTTTTTCTAAGGTCCCTGTGGAAAGAAAGCCTTGGGACTTTCTTCCTTTCTTTCCTGTGACCTACTTAGCAAACACTTCCTTTCCCCTGGCACCTCTGGCCTCCAGGAGCTGCCCTTCTCCTCCTTCTCCTCCTCCTCCTCCTCCTCCTCTTCCTCCTTCTCTTCTTCCCCTCCTTCCTCCCCCTCCCCTCCCCCTCTTCCCCCTCCTCCCCTTCCCTCTCCTCCTCCCCTTCTTCTTCCTCCTCCTCCCCCTCCTTTTCCTCTTCCCCTCTTCCTCCTCCTCCCCCTCCTCCTCTTCCTCCTCAACATCCTGAATTTCACTGCAGATCCCAAGAGGTGGCCTTCTACTCCAGGACCACAGCTCAGGGCCAGTTTGCTCATTCTAATTAATGCTTTAAAGGCAACCCCTCCAGCTGAGGGGAGAGACACAAATGCAATAGCCATAGCTCAGCAAACTGGGCCCAGAGGAAGGCCAGAGGCGCAGAGCCTGTCTCTTCCTCTTCCTCAGTCCGTGGACACCCACATCACCCACAGCAGCTGATGGCACACTGAGAAGCCAGCACTGCCAAACCAAAGGATGAAGGGCCCATGGCCTCATGCTGGGGCCAACACAGCCCACGAGTGACTGAGGAGCGACCCACCCACTCTTCAAGTGTGATCTTTGGGAAAGGCCTTGGGCTGTCCCTGCCAGCAGCCATCATCGCCAACATCACTCACTCAGACTTTCATTTGTTCAACAGGCAAGAGTAACTCTGTCTGCCTGTGACGACTCAAGCTGAAGACGAAGGCCCCGCTCCCCAGAGGAGCCAGTCTGTCAGCATGCAAGATGCCTGGAGGTGGATCTCTGCACCACTAGCTTCCATTCCCAGGGGCTTGCAGTGAGATACTAAGGAGGCTGCAAACAGACTTTCCACACCCTGCACTGGACAGGCCTGGATGTCCACAGCTGGGACACCCAAGGGATGCTGTGCCGTGCAGGAGAAAGACTGGGCAGGGACACCAGAGGCAGGGGATGACTGATGGCGGGAAGTAGCTATGTTGGGGATACCTGGTCACTGGGATGGAGTCACCTATGCAAGGGAATGACCAGGTTGGGGACTTACAGTGTGAGCTAGGGAGTGGACTTGTGCGGATGGGGACATTTGGTTTAGGGAAGTACCTCTGGGAGTATGGTTGGGGTGAGCCTACCTGGTAGAGAGCTGATGGTGTAGGGACACCTGGGGGTTAGTGACTGAGAGTTGTCAGTGGTGATACCTGGAGCACAGGAGTTATGGGGTAGATGGATATAATGAAGGGGTTCTTTTCCCGTTGGGTATAAAAGCATTTTAAGGATCTTAAGGATGGGAATGTAATATGGGGCTGTGCTCCCTAGACAGACTTCTTGAGCCAGTGTACGGAATGACTTATCAGGGGACAAAAATGGGCACATGTATACCAGCTAGGCAGCTACTTGTGCAAGAATATATCTGGGCCTGATTGGAGTTGGGGGGATTGCAAGCCAGCGCTCTAAGCTGTCTGGTTGAGGGAACAGAAGCCTTGGCCTCAGAGGCAGACATGCAGTAGCTACAAGTGGGGGAATGGGGGCGGAAGAGCCCAGGAAGGCTGTGGAGAAGAGTAGAGCCCAGGTGGCCTTGGCAGGAATAGCAGGCCATGTAATGAGCAGATGTGAGGTGAGTTGGCTGGTGCCCCAAGCCTGCCCACTAGGAATAGTAAGTATAGCCAGGATATGGCCCCTTCTAGGCAACCCCTGAAGTGCACACACGCGCACACACACACACACACACACACACACACACACACACACACATGAGCGCAGTGCCCAAGGAGACCCCAAATTGGGCAGAAGGCATTGGAACCCCTTGAGCTGATGTTACTGTGGGCCTCTGGACATGGATGCTGGGATTTGAACTCAGGTCCTCTTAACCACGGAGCCACCACCTCTCCAGAATTCTCTTTAAATTTTTTAAAATTCTTTAAAGGACTCATGTCCTTCAAGTGGACAAGAGAAAAGAGTCACCACAGAGGAGACCTGAGCCCTAACACCTCTTGACTATAAAAAGTGGTGTGATACAAGGCTGAAAGACAGCCCGGCTCAGGGCCCTGTGGGCTGAGGAAAAACATGCTTACAAGAGCAACACATGGGACAGAAATGGGAATAACCACATGCGTTTACAAAGAAAGAGAATTTGCTTCTCCGATTTACATCTTGATTAAAGAAATCACTCAAGATGGGGGGCAGATGCAGAATATGTCAACTCAGACAGTTTGGAGGAGCGATCCAGACCTGTCTTCATAAGGATGTTCTGTGGTCTGAAACGGAGTCAGAAAAGTCTCTGCTCACCGGGCGGTGGTGACGCATGCCTTTAATCCCAGCACTTGGGAGGCAGAGGCAGGCGGATTTCTGAGTTCGAGGCCAGCCTGGTCTACAAAGTGAGTTCCAGGACAGCCAGGGCTACACAGAGAAACCCTGTCTCAAAAAACCAAAAAAGAAAAGTCTCTGCTCACACAGCCCTCTCCAAAGCACACTGAAGTAGAACACAAAGCAAATATTCAAACAGAAGGAGGTTAGCTCTTTGTACGATCCCTCGAAATTTCGATCATATTGTCGAATGTTAACTGTCAGGCTTTCCTTTTGGAAAACACAATGGACCACTCACTGATGGGCAGCTAGCTGATCCACTGCAAGAAAAAGCAGAATTCGAAAATCCCCATCAGCACCGTCCAGTCCACGCGGTATACATCTCAGACACGCTAAGACTACAGACGTCCTGGTGTGGGCTCTGAAAGTCTTTGCGAGAATAACCCACTGCTCTAGTCTTGGGGTTGTTTCTTTAAATCATGAGAGTACCTTCAGAAGGATATGAAAATCTGCCGAATTATATACGCTGGTTAGGTTTCTGTCTCCTGGACACAAGCTGGAGAAGTCATCTGTGAAGAGGGAACCTCAGCCAGGAAAATGCCTTCTTCGCAGCACCTTGAAGGGTGTTTACTTGATTAGTGATTGATGGGGGAGGGCCCAGACCACTGTAGGTGGAGCCACCCCTGAGCAGTTGGGGAGACAAGGGATTTTTTCCAGGTTGTGGTCCACCATCCAGGGAAGCCAAGACTCGAATTCAAGGCAGGAACCTGGGGGCAGGAGCTGACGCAGAGGCCATGGAGGAACGCTGCTCACTGGCTTGTTCCTCTTGGGCTGTTCAGCCTGCTTT
This sequence comes from Mus minutoides, assembly GCA_902729485.2. Lineage (NCBI taxonomy): Eukaryota > Metazoa > Chordata > Mammalia > Rodentia > Muridae > Mus > Mus minutoides. The sequence continues at coordinate 881,529 of LR749638.1, read as the reverse complement.
CTTTCTTATTTTTTAAAAAAATTTTTAAAAGATTTATTTATTTATTTATTTATTATAAATACACTGTAGCTGTCTTCAGACACAACAGAAGAGGGCATCAGATCCCATTACAGCTGGTTGTGAGCCACCATGTGGCTGCTGGGATTTGAACTCAGGACCTCTGGAAGAGCAGTCAGTGCTCTTAACCACTGAGCCATCTCTCCAGCCCCCAACCTGCTTTCTTATAGCACCTAAGACCACTTGCCCAGGGTGGCACCACCCACAATGACCTGGGCCCTCCCACATCTACCATCAATCAGTCAATCAGTCAATCAATCAAGCCCCACAGACTTGCTCAAGGGCCCATGTGGGGGAGGCATTCTCTCAACTGAGGTTCACTCTTCCCAAATAAGTCCAGCTTGTGTCAAGGTGACATCAAAGTGCTAGCTTATACACTTGGCCAATATGAACGTGCTGGAGACAGATGGGGCCCAGTGAGAGACGATCAGGTCATAGGGCACTCGCCTAAGAAAGTGTGATTACTCTCTCTCAGGGGCAGCCCATAACAGGCAACCGCACACACACCTCCTCCTTACACGTCTGCAAGTGTTCCTGCCACAGCATACATACTATCTACCACCAATGTTCAGCTTCAAGATCTATGAGCTAAATCAAATGCCTTTTCTTCTACCCAGCCACGTGCATATTGCAATATGGCACAGACTAAGTTCCCTGGGATCTACCCTTTAACAAACGTGGGCCTTTGGACATGTTGAGATGACTACTGTATATACTGGAACCTGACACACTTCAGGAGGGTGACCTGGAACTCAGGGGAACTCCATGGAGCTATTTCCATAATGACCTTGTCCCTTTCGAATCCTTCTCTTCACAACTGATATACAAACTCGTGCATAACCAGCCAGCCTCAAGGATCTGCAGAAGATAAATTTGTCGTGACGTAGGAGAAGCCTTGAGCTCCTCACAGCAAGCAATAATGCAAACAGCAATACATCACCCTTTTGCCTTCCTAGCTTATTGTATTAGACCTGAAGATAATTCTCGCTTCTCGGAGAAGACGGCGCTGTCGTATCAGATAGATGCAAATCTTCTCTAATGAGACTTATGCTCTTCTTCCCCCCTAAACCCACAGTTTCACATTTACAAAGATTGTTTTCTCCCCCAAATGTCATAATGTTTCCAACATGCATACATTTTGAGTAAAGCAAAAATGAATTATTTTGTTGAGCCTTTCTTCCTTAAAAAAGTTAAAAAAAAAAAAAAAAAAAAAAGTACTGAGAATTGCCTCCTACAGAAATAACCACCTGGGGCTGGAGAGATGACTCAGCGGTTAAGGGCACTGACTGCTCTTCCAGAGGACCAGGGTTCAAATCCCAGAACCCACCCGGCAGCTCAAGACTGTCTGTAACTCCAAGATCTGACACTCTCAGATGGATGGACGGACATACATGCAGGCAAAACACCAATGCACAAAATAAAGGTAAATAAATAAAAATAAAATAAAATAAAATAAAAACCTAAGTTTCTCCTCAGTGAACATGTTCTTCTGATTTCTAAGTGTTCACCTGACGCAGAGCCTGAACAACTTACATGTTCCCCAAACTCCACTGGGCCAGAACACCCTCACCTCTCTACCTTCTCAGGATTAAAAGACAAATTTTTTAACCCCTCAACTTACTAAGTATACCTGTATAGTTAGTTATACTTACTAGGTATACCTGTATTCTTCAACTTATACTTAGTAAATTTTCTATTTCATATATTTAACCACAAAAAAACCACTTTAATCCTGATCCTCCTCTGAGGATCTGCCTACATAAGAACCCAGACAGTAGCCTCTGGCTAGCTTCTGAGGGAAATAAGCGCATAGGTGGGGCTCAGGGTGGAGCAGATGCCTAGTGTACACAAGGACCCCTGATCTTTCTGTTAAGATTTTGTGTGTGTGTGTGTGTGTGTGTGTGTGTGTGTGTATGGTATGTGTGTGGTATGTGTGTGTGTACGTGTGTGTGGTGTGGGGGGGGGTGTATGTGTGTGTGTGTGTATGTGTGGTGTATGTGTGTGTCTGTCTGTCTGTCTGTGTGTATGCCCCCCCCCCAAGAGGCCAGAGAGAGCATCAGATCCCTTGTGGCTGAGTTGACCTGCCTGAAGTGGGTATTGGGAACTGTACTCTGGTCCAATGGAAGAGCAGCAAGTGCCCCTAACCACTGAGCCATCTCACCAGTCCCGAGACCCTAGGTTTTGATCCCCAGGTTAAAAAATAAGACAGGAAATGAAAAGATGACTTGGTCTTACCCCAATCCTCTCTCAGCCCACTGCCCCAACCAATCACGGAGTCATAAAGTCTTTCTCTTTTTTTAAAATACCACACAAAGGAATGTGTTTCACGGTGACATCTTCATAAATCCATGTATCCAGGAATAGTGCACAGAGCTGTTCTCTGCTCACTGTACCCCGTGTCTACATGACCCCCTCTCATCCCTGTCACAGAGAACAGCCAAAACCAAGCCTCCTAAGGTGGAAGGCAAGCTGTGCACAGCTCTTCGACCACCCACGAATTCCTGACCTGATGCAGGGCCGGCCATACCTGGCCCTGAAGATCTTGCCAGCGGTTTTTGAAAACCTCCCAGGCTGCTGCTGTCCTTTCTCTGCTTGAATCCTACACACACACACACAAACACACACACACACACACACACACACACAGCAACCCCTAAATCCCCACCCCCCACCCCCACTTCCTTCCCATTACCAAGCTGCTTCTCCCTTCCCATGATCCATTTCTCCTTCCCCTTCAGGGCTGAGCTTACAAGTACTACCATTTCCTACAGGAAGCCTTCATTGATCTAAAAGTTTCTCAAACCTCAACACTATTGACATTCAGAGCTCAGCTGTCTTACTGCTGTGAACAGACACCATGACCAAGGCAACTCTTATAAAGGACAACATTTAATGGGGGCTGGCTTTCAGGTTCAGAGGTTCAGTCCATTATCTTTAAGACAGGCAGGCATGGTGCAGGCAGAGCTGAGAGTTCTACACCTTCATCTGAAGGCTGCTAGTGGAAGACTGACTTCCAGGCGGCTAGGGTGAGGGTCTTAAACCCACCCCCACAGTGACACACCTACTCCAACAGGACCACACGTCCTAATCGTGCCATTCCCCGAGCCAAGCATATACAAACCAGGTAACTAAGCTGTTAAATATCAGGGCCAGAGCTTTCCTGTGCCTTGTAAGATACTTCACGGCAGCAATTCTCAAAATGTGGGTCGTGACTCTTGGGGGTTGCCTAAGACCATTAGAAAACACAGATATTTACATAAGTAAGTATTATGAGTCATAAGACTCATAATAGCAACAAAATCACACTCATAAAGTAGCAACAAAAATGATTTTATGATGGGGGGGGTCAACACAACGTGAAGAACTGAATTAAAAAGGAGCAGCCTTAGGAAGGCTGAGAGCCACTGCCTCACAACATCCCTCGCTCTAGATGGTACACAGGTGGCCCAGTGACATCCAAAAAAGCCTCTTGCCATTAACAAGAGCTATTCTGTTGAGAACTGCAGCACCAGACCAGGTGGAAGGCTAGGGTCTCCCTGCAGCACATCCTCAAAGCATCCCGAACTTCTAATTTAATTATTGAATGTCACTTTTCCTCTTATGCAGCCATGCCACACCACAAGGGTGGAGCTAGCTCGCTCTGAGACATCTCAGTACCCAACACAGAGTGAGTCCTCAAAAATTACCTTTTGAATAATGAAGCTCCAAATAGTCTTTCTGTTTAACGGTCTTCCTAAGGATTTTGGAATCCACTCTATCTAGCAATTCAAATGTGTTCCCCCACTGAATGGGGAAGCACTTTGAGGTCATGGTATTTGACAGGGTCTGACTGTGGGCTACAGGCGAAGATCATAGGGCCAAGTCCAGGGCCAAGCAGATTATGACAACTTGCTGGACGCGGGTTCCAAATAACAACGAATCTATCTGGAGAATTAAAACCACTGTCAGCGATATCTACGAGTGGCTTAAGAAGGCGTGGTGGCGCACGCCTTTAATCCCAGCACTCGGAAGGCAGAGGCAGGCGGATTTCTGAGTTCGAGGCCAGCCTGGTCTACAAAATGAGTTCCAGGACAGCCAGAGCTATACAGAGAAACCCTGTCTCGAAAAACCAAAAAAAAAAAAAAAAAAAGAAATGAAAGGAGACATTGCAGAATCAAAAACAAACAACAAACAAAAAAAAAAACCCACGCACAAAATGCTGAACTAGGTTTGACTCTTTCTGTCTTAATATGTCTAACTCACAGCAATGAAAAGAATCCAAGCAAGACTTGGCTCAGAAGGAAAAGAAATCACCCCAATTTGGCAGGTGCTGAGAAATACAATCTTGGCTCACTCGGGGAAGAGAGACAGGGATGTGGAAGATAAAAGCTAATAGCTATTATTCTACCATTGGTTTGGGTCATCTTTTCCACAGAGGTATCAATTAAGATTGGTTTTGGCTGCATACAATCTCCTGCAGTACGAAGCTGGAGGAAGGTGACAGACAGGGATGCTGTGGCGCTCCACATCCATCTGGTACCCAGGCTGCTTTCTCCTCTCTACCTGCTTCCCGTTTTCTTGGTGATCTCATGGCTACAGTGTGGCCTTCGGAACTCCAGCCATCAGTTCCACACAACTCAGGGAGAAGGATAAAACAAGCCCCAACGGTCTATATCCTGGCTGCACCAGACACTTTAAATGAGTGTCCCCATAATCCTTATAGCTATCACATTGGCCATCCCAGTTTGCAAGAGCCATTGAGAAATATCTCATAACGACATCATCACCGTTATCCCTCCGCCCATCCTTTTAAGCCCCATACAATTCAAACGAGCCTAGCTAGACAAAGAAAAACCAAAGGCTACAAGGTAGACAGCAGTCCCTTCTCTGGCAGATTCAGTATGTTAAAACCATACGAGACAGCAAAATTCCCAGGCATCTATCAAGTCCCTGCCCCACGTTTTATATAAAACAATGTAGGCTCAAAGCCACTAAAGGCCACAGAGCTCACGAACGGTGACTAAGGAGCTGTAAATCTCCCTCTGGAACTCATTCCAGACGCTAGAACTGAAGCCGCCACGACTTCCTGTCTGCATACATGCAGGCAGGTTTAAAATGAAATTTCTATATTGACTTTCCTAAAATAAAATATAAAATGAATGTGCTAGCTTGGGAGGAAACTGCCCAGTCAGACCACTCTTACAGGAGTGGATGAAAGCCCCTTCCAAACTATCAGGATAATTCAATGACTCATAAGTCACGTTACTTTCAACAGGATTCTGAGTGGAGGCTGCATTTCAATGTCCCTCTCCTCATAGTCAAAGTACAGAACAATAAACACCAGGCATGAAAGAAAGAAGGAGCTCGTTCCTGTACTAACTTATGGAAGCCAGTTCACAAGACTCTAAGTGTCTCACAGGGGCTTGGATTTTCTTAAGATTGTATTTTTATTACACACATATGAATAATGTGCCTGCATGTAGTATGTATATGCACCACACGTGTGCCTGGTACCCATGGAGGTCAGAAGAAGGCATCAGAATCCCCTGGACTGGAGTTACAGATGGTTGTGATTCACCACGTGGGTGCTGGGAACTAAACCCAGGTCCTCTGCAGGAGCAGCCAGTGTTCTTAACCGCTGAGCCATCTCTCCAGCCTCTCACGGAAACCTTTTAAGGGGTTTTATGCCTCATTTACTGTACTTATCTATGGACATCGTGAGGCTCGGAGATATCTCTAAAAACATGTTGACATTTTAGTTCCTTCTGAATGTCCTTTCCTGTGTTATCATCACATCAAATATCCCCCTTAAGGGTATTAAAAAGATATGAAAATACTAATTTGCCTTTCAGCCTATATGCTGCATCTGCGGTACACAAATATTATTAAATGCAATGCTATAATAACAGAATGCCAATTTCAGCCATCACCCACCCAGCTGGTTAGCTGCAAAGCCTATGGGCAATAAGGCAATGGAAGCAGCCTGCGTCACCCAGTTTCCCAGTCCTCTTGCCTGCTTTTCTCCAGGACTCGACAAAGCTTTCTCCAACCCATGATCTCTGGCCAAATTCCTCATGATCAATTGCTACCTTCTGGGTCCAAGGTGCCCTAACATTTTAAATTACAGTGTTGCCAAATTAATCATGTGGGTGAGCAATTCATTACAAGCTAATCTCGCTCAATTTTCTCACACTTAGTGAGCACCGAAAGAAATGCCAGGGGTACACAGAAGCAAAGCAACAACAACAAAAAAGTCTTCATTCGGAAAGCATAAATCCAAATCCAAACGAGCTGTCAAGGCTCTCGTGGACTACGTCTTTCCCTAAACTGAGCCATTCTGCCATTTCTAAAACTCTGAAATTCTGCCTTTTCACAGACAAGTCGGGGTTAGAGAAAAGTACTAGGACAAGCTTAAAGAGTCTTTTTTTTTTACCCACGCTTTCAAACTTTTATAAATATCATAAAGTCATTCGCAATGACTTTATAACTTTTTCTCACATCATCTTAGCTCAAAGGGGGAGGAAACGGCCTCCAGAAAAACGGGAAGAAAGGAACGGGCAACTGGACTGCCTGAGACCAGTTCTCTGATTTTCCCTGAGGCCTCAAGGTTCCGCGGAGCACCCCGGGCCTCCCTCCTCTCCTTGCTCAACTGCGTTAGGAAGAAGGCAAGCCAAGTTTGAAGGTTACTAGGGAGTGGTACACAAAGAGAGGAGGTCTCTGGGAAATTGCAGAAGCTGAGGGTACAGGGTGGGGGCGATGCAAGGGATGGGGGGGGCGCCTTGGGGCGTGCTAATGGCTATATCAGGATTGTGTAAAGCTGGGTAGGGTCTCAAGGAACACAAAATAGGATGCATAGTGTAAGGCAAAACGGTGTGTGCTTGACGGGGGGAGGGGGAGGGGTGTAGATAGTGGGGCACCGGTCATGCACAGCAGGAGATGCAGGGTACATACGGAGGAGTGGGGAAAGGGGTAACCAAGGCCGGGTGCAGGTTGTCCACAACAGGAGGAACAGGGTGCACAGGGCGGGACACGGGGAATGCATAAGGTAGAGAGCGGGGTGCATACAGTGGGATGCGGGGTATGCACGGTGAGGTGGGATACCGTATTCAAGGTCGGGAGGGGTGAGACTCGGGATATGCACCTCCAGGCACCGAGAATGCACATGGTGGATCGAGGGGTGTGCACAAGGTGGGGAGCGGTGAAGCACATCTAGGGGCATGGGGTGCACAACTAGGGGACCCATGAGTGCACAGCAGAGAGCAGGGGGTGTATACGGCCGGCGGCCGGGCACGGAGTGAGCACAAGCAGAGGGTGCACACGGTGGGGCGCACAGAGTGCACACAGTGGGGCGCAGAGTGCACACGGCGGGCCGTGGCATGTATGCCGTGGGGCGTAGGATAGCTACGGTGGAGTGCGGAGTACACATCGCGGAGCGCGGCATGCATTCGGCGGGGCGCTGGGGACGCACAGGGCGGGGTGCACATAGTGGGGCGCGAGGAGTGCACCGCAGGGAGCACGGGCGGCGCGCAGGGGCGGGAAAGGCACGGCCTCTTGCAAAGTTTCTAGCAGTTGCCCGGCGCTGACTCCCGACCGGGCCGCGCCCTCCCCACCAGCCCGCGTGCCCCGGCGGAAGGAGGCGGAGATGGCGAGGGCGCGGGCCGAGGGTGGCGCCGCTAGAGGGCGCTGCGGCCGGGACGGGGCGGGACGGGGCGGGCGGCAGCCGGAACCGCGCGGGGGTGGCCAGCAGCCCCGGGACTCCCTCCCCGCGCCCGCCCGGGCCGCTCGCTACTTACCCGCGGAGCAGCTGAGCAGCGCCAGCAGCGCGGGCGGCCGCATCCCGGAGGCAGAGGCTCCGCGCCCTTCCCGGAGCCGAGCTGCGCGGACGCCCTGCGCGCCTGACCCTTCTCGCGCTCCCCTCCTCCTTCCCGGCGCCGCGCCGGCTCGGGCTGCGCCCTCTGGCGGCCGGGATCGGGAGCGCCCCGGTGTATGCTCGCAACTGGCGTGGATGTAGGTGGTCCTGCTGCCCAGCTGGACCGCGCCCTCCTCTGGGCATCTGACCTCAGAGCTTCCTTTCTGCCCCTCTGACATCCTCTGCCCTCATGCCCTTCACTTCCCAGAACTTCCTTCCCCATCCCTAGCAGTAGATCACCCTTACTGTCCACAAAGTGAAGGAGGAAGAATCTTTTTTTGCTTCCCTGCTAATGAACCATCTTCTGTTTTTATAAAAAGCAAAATCGATAATTCAACTCTTAATATTGTTGGCACCGATGTTCTACTTTGATGAAGGTGTTTTTAATCAGCTCAACTAATTTACTTAATATCCTCTTCTTAAATGAAATTTGATTAATAGCTTTGGCCCGGAGTTTTGCTCTTAATAGATGTTGGTGTAAAGCTAAATTTTTATAAATGTTATTTTGAGTGTTCATTGTGATGGAAGAGAGAGAGTATTCAAGATACTTGATAAAAATGAATCAATTAAGAACACAGAGTAGAGCGAGGTGGAAAAGTCACATAAGCAGAGTTCCTTCCAGCACAGAATCCTGTAGGGTCTCCCTCCCATCCTGGAAGAGTTCTGCCTGAGGACCTTACATTTACATTATAGTGGACTGAAGAGGGAAACAATTAAGGGAGAATTAGAGGGACCCTTCCCAGAAATGCAGTTTCTCCTGCATCTCCAAGGATGTAAAAAAGACTGATTGAGCCCGGCGGTGGTGGTGCATGCCTTTTTAATCCAAGCACTTGGGAGGCAGAGGCAGGTGGATTTCTGAGTTCGGGGCCAGCCTGGTCTACATAGTGAGATCCAGTATGGTCAGAGCTATACAGAGAAACCCTGTCTCAAAAAAACAAACAAAACAAAACAAAAAACCCAACAACAACAAAAAAGACTCATTGAGCAACCCTGGCTTGTGTTTAGATGATGCGGGGGCTGGAGGACAACTAGGGTTGCCTTTCAGCCACTGTGGTCACAGGACAAATGAACTCACCGAACACCTCCCCCAACCACAGGGCAAGCCTGCTCATAAGGACTTTGGCAGTCATATTTCTTAGTTTCTGTGTGTGTCCTGTTGACTAATGTCAGGGTTCGTTAGACTGATGAAGACCAGCGCTACAGTTTTTCCAAATTCTTGGTTGGCTGCTTTAACTCCTTGGGCTTTCTTGGGAAATTCTAAAGCTGATAGATGGTTTCCCATTTCTAAAATTTTCTAGAATTCTCCTAGGAAATATTCCTTCCCTTTGTTAGACACTGTACCTATAAACAAGATGTAAATAGAGAGAAAAGTCTAGTAGCCAAGTAACTCAACTGAGGACCCTACTTCGGTGGCAAACACCTTTGAGGGCTTAGTGGATCAGAGTTTTCACTGACATTATCCTGGAAGGCTGAAGAGATGGCTCAGTGATTAAGACCATGTGCTACTCTCCTGGAGGAGCTGAGTTCCATTCCTACATCCACATCTGTTGGCTTCTGACTGCCTGTAACTCAAACTCCAGAATGGCCGATCCAATGGTCCATCTGATGCCTCTGGCTTCTGCAGACACTGGCACTCTCACGCACAGGCCTACACATAGGGTTACGCATCTGCACATAAGTAAAATCAATCAAATACAAATTTTAATTGAAATTTTCATCATGATCCAACATGACTGTATTCCAGGAAGAGTGTGGGAAGTTGGACCGTAAGGACAAGAACACATCCTTTAAGTAATGAACTTGCCCGTCTTCAGCTTCTCCACGGAGGACAATGACAAATGACACATCACACAACTCCGTAACTCGAGTTTGAAGCAAGGACTGCCTTTCAGTGATTCTGGTCATATGATAAATAGACTTCCTGGGAATCCTCCCCCATCACTGGGAGAAAAAGCTCTCAAAGCAAACCTGCTCCCAGTGGTACTGACAGACACACTGTGAGGCTTGCCTGTAACACCCACTGTGAGAGGACAGTTTTCCACAGGAGAAAAATAAATCTCAGTTACTCCAAGATACAGACATGGAGCAGGCCAGGGCTCCATTTCCATGGGATCTTCTCCTCTTAATCTGAGTTGTCACCCCCGTGCTGGTTTCTAGGACTGTCCAACTTTCCTTGCTGAAGGATAGGGTAAGAAGCCCAAGCTAGTACAAGCTTTCTCCTGTCAAGGACCTCACAGAAAAAAAAAAATTAGACAGGTGGTGGTTTTTAAAATAATTAAAATATAAGTAACTTAAAGCGATTTGTACGAGTACCCAGGGAAAATAACATAAGTACATATTCATACAGTCATTGCTAGCCAACAGTCGAATTAGCAACTTCTTTATGAATGGATGGTTTGTGATCTGAGAACAACACCAGGCTCAAAAGGCAATACTCTTCCTTCAAATGATCGTGTACTGTTGGCTGACGGGCCTTGTGCAAGGCTGTGAGACATATATGTGGCACCGAGCCCAAGAACTCCCTAGTCCAGTTAGAGAGACAGAAGAATGTCCATAGCCTGCCATGTAGTAGATGCTTAAGCACAGGCCCACGAGAGGAACACTCTGGAGAGACATACAGCAACGTATGACACCTATCAAACCCTTTGGGGTTGATCATAAAATATAGAAATGACTTTTGTGTAACTTCTTCAGGGAGAAATAGCAAGTATCTGGGCTGAGAGAATGGGGAGGTCCAGCCCCAGCAGAGGTGTGGCATACATGAGGTCCAGCCCCAGCAGAGATATACTATGCATGTGGTCCAGTCCAGACGAAGATATGGCATATGGCAGATCTATCAAAGGCCGTATATTGGACTAGGAGGAAGACTTCTGGGTGGGCTCCCTCCAGCCTGCTGCCTCTCTCCAGAATTCTGAACAGGCCCCGAAACTCTGCTTCCTGCCTGGCAAAGACCACTGGACAGGTTCAGATTCCTCCCTGTCCCTCCAGGCCTAGTTTCAGGCCTGAAATAAATTAGTAACTGGCACATTCCATTCATTTCCCACACCAGGAAGTGGCTTTGTGAGTGTGAAGGGATCTCAGTGATTATTTCCTGAACCAAAGTCGGTTTCTGAAGGAGGGCTACAAAAGGGAGATATAGTTCTTTAGGACTTTGGACCATTAAATCAAATCCGTAACACAATACTTTAATGACTGGCTAGCTTTCCCTCAGCACGGATTCTGCACTCTGGCTGGGTAACAGGAGAGAAGTTGTTCCACCAACCACCTTAACCTTCAAGGTAGTAAAAGGATCGTTAGCCTCCAGGGACGAAAGATGACACAGAAGAGACACAGTAAAAAGTTTCATCCTGGGGACACAGCCCACTGCAAGTGCTCATGGGAAAATACTTGAATGATCTAAACTGATGTCTTCAAGAATCAAGGGTCTTATGTCATTTAACTTCCAAATCTATTCAAAAGCCATAGGTAGATGCAGTCTGTCCAACCAAACACCCCACCCAGGCTTTTACCCAAAGAGATTTCACCAAAGATTTCTCATAAACAACCAACTTCAAAACAAGAGCCAAGAAATACAACTTGGGTCACTACCTCACCTCTAGCCCGATCCCAAACAAGCCCCTAGCCCCCCCCCCCAAAAAAAAATCTGAGGCCTTTCACACCTGATTGTAAAGGTGTCTGTTCACAGATGGGCCACTGTTACAGGGTATTTGAATCTGTTTCTGGTTAGGGTGTGGTTCAGCCCTTAGCACACACCTTTAATCTCAACAGTGAAGGTGAAGTTAGTTTGTAGAAGGAAGCATACATGTTTGAAAGCGATGTCTAATTAAATGGCAGAAAAAGTGACCAACGAGAGAAAGATTTGACAGAATAGGATACGCCCAACTCTCAGGAGAAGAGAGAAGAAAGGGAAGCTACTTAAGGGAGAGACATGCAGCACAGGAAGAAGAGAGTACAGCACAGGATACAGTAGAGTCCGTGGAGAGCAGTGCAGTAGAGTTGAGAGGGAGAGCAGAGCAGCCCAGAGAGGGAGAAGGAGGCAGTGTTACTGGGAGAGTTTCACAGAGACAGACTGAAGAGAGAACAAGCTAGACACAGGTAAAGACAGAAGGAGAAGGAGCCAGAAGATTAGAAAAGATTGCTAGAGTTAGTTTGAGGCCAAGCAGAGCCATTCAGAGGCTTAAAAAAAAAAAAAAAGCCAGATAGAATAAGTCAGCTGGGAGAGGAGTTTGAGCCACAACAGCTGAGTTAAACCAGCCCGCCAGAGCTCAGAAAGAACAAGAAAGGCTGATCTTATTCAGCCTAGAAAGCATTCTAGGCCTATAAAAGATTATACAGAGGCTAGAAGCATCCAGGTCTAGGCCTATGTCAGCAGACAGAGGCAGTAAGCCTCGGAGATGACAATTGCATCAGGAGAATGAAAGTTACATTTACAGGCTACTTCCTAGGGCTTCTCATTAGAGCCAGATGATTCACTTGGCTGTGTGGTTCTCCTGTCCAGAGGCGGGACCCCTCTCAGCCCAGTGGTTGTAAAGGCCAGGGATCCATCATGAGATGCAGAGCAGCAGGAAGTAAGGTATGGGGTGCATTGATTCAGCAGCCAGTATGAAATTTGATACTCTGGCTAGCTGGTCATTTTTACATCAGCTGCTTGCAGATGTAGCACCTTGACTAAATAAAATGACCAAACTTGATGGGAAACTGTTTTTACACATCCACAGACAAATGCTCATCAGGGAGCTCTCCAGGCTCTCCTATGATGTGACAGCGGTGGGGGAAGTGTATCACACCCGACAGAGTGACCAGGAGCCCATGTATGAGCACACATCCTCTGAGAAGCCTAGGAACGGAGTGAAGTGGAAGGACAAGGAAGAAGTGAAGTCATCGAATGGGGGTGGTCAAGGCCCTCCGTGGATCGTTACAGGCAAGCTATGGCCCACGGAAAAAGGCATTCTAAACAGAGGGAACAGGCAAGCTTTGGACTGAAAGCTGGAAACTGTAAGCATCCAGAGACAGGAGCTGAGTGAGTTCATAAAGAAGCCAGCTAGGGCCACATCCTGGATGCCTTGCCAAGGAGGCTGGCCTTCATGGAAGGGCACTGAGGTCAGTGGAGAAACTATTTGGCCGCCAGCAAGAACGCAACTTCCACCGTGGGCCCCATAGCTCTTGATGCCTGTCTTGTGCCCTAATTGCAGCCTCTCTCAGAGAAGCAATGAATAAATATTTCACCATGTGATGAAGTCACAGATGATGCCCATGTGTACGGTAACCGATGCGGAAGAAAATCAATTCAGTGGTAATGTCAGGGTGGACCAGACAGAGGCCAAAGAGGAAAAATAACTAATTCATATGATAAATATGCGCCAAAGCCAAGCATTCTGGTGATTAATTTAAATATTTTATTTCATTTTGTGGGGTTCTGTAAGACCGCCTGTGGCTTACGCTATCTGGGTTCCTGAGGAGGTGGCTGGAGCTGTATAGGAGTGAATAGTCGAGAGAAATAATGGAGGCCAAGACAAAAATTCTCTGATCAAGGCCCTTAGGTTTAATGCTTAGAGTCTTAGGTTATAGCAGGGCTTCCCATCCACCCTGCCATCCTGTTCCCGGGGCCCCTGGCTCCATCTTGGAGACCACGTGGAGCCTCCATCTTCTTCCTGGAACATCTGGGCAGCAGAGACTTGGAGGTAGGGCAGCAATAGATAATTGCATAACAAAAGTAGCCAGCCTAGCTGGAGGGCCAATCCCCCCACCCCCAGGGCATCAGGTCTCAGGTCTGAACTCCCAGCCTGGAGCCGGCATGGGGGAGGGGGACCACACATTTAACCTTCAAAAAATCCAAAAGACATAAGATGACTATTCTTTTTTTCGAGGTTTCCTTTAATATAGGGTCTTACTGTGTATGAATCTCAGGCTGGCTGGGAAGTTTCAACCCTTCTAAGGTAGACTCTCATTCTCTAGATAAGTTAGATGAGTCTCAGGAGGGTCCAACACCAGAAGCCAGAACTGCCTGTGATGGCAACTGTGCTCTTTAATGGGGCAAGAGTTGTGAAATGGGAGGAAGGAATCACGGTGACAGTGTGACAGAGGTCAGATCTATTGCACTTGTGAGTGAACACTGGCTGACGCTGAAAAAGACAGCCCAGGAGGGGACCGACAAAGCAATTAGTTAAAATGGGTGTCTGCCAGAAGGATGAGGCGGTGGAGAAAAAGGAAAGATCAACACTAGAGCAGGAGCAGGATGCCTTCACAGTATCCATTGCTGCATGGAGATGCTCTGGGAGCTTCTCATATAGCAGGCACCACCCTAAGTGTGTAACCTGTTTTGTTACTTTTTCCTTCAATTCTCCAAACAGTTTTACTATTGCCATTGCTGTGTCTTAGCTGGTTTAATGTGCTAGATAGCTTTAATTGTTAACATAATCTACACTGGTAACTGTTAATACAATGTAACCAACCTCACAAGGAAAAAGTCTCAGTCAGGGACTGTCTAGAGCAGGATGACCTGGGGAAGTTCTGTGGGGGATTGTCCTGATTACATGAACTAATTAAGGTGGAGAGACCCAGCCCACCATGGGCTGCACCATCCCCTAAGACTGTGTAAGAATAGAAAGGGCATCGAGCACAAGTACACTTGTGTTCTTTCTCTCTTTTCTTGACTGAGGTGGTAATATGATGAGCTCCTGCTTGATTTCCCCACAATGATGGACTGTAACCTGGAATTGTAAGCCAAATAAACCCTTTACTCCTAATTTTGTGTGTGTGTGTGGGGGGGGGGGTGAGGTATTCTGTCGAAACAACAGGAACAACCCTGGGGTGGTTGAATAATTTCCTGAGACCACTCCAAAGTATCTATGTTTGCAAAGTGCAAACTACTTTTTTTTTTTTTTTTTTTGGTTTTGGTTTTCGAGACAGGGTTTCTCTGTATAGCTCTGGCTGTCCTGGAACTCACTTTGTAGACCAGGCTGGCCTCGAACTCAGAAATCCGCCTGCCTCTGCCTCCCAAGTGCTGGAATTAAAGGCGTGTGCCACCACGCCCGGCCGCAAACTACTTTTTATAGCAATGCTAAAATGCTATCTTATGCAGGTTTTTCCAGCAATGGCACAGAAGCAACCACAAACAAAAGCAACAACCAAGGGTGTGACACCAGGCTGGCCCAGTAAAGAGTGAAGAGCCAAGTTAAATTACACCTTTCAATACACATTTTGTTGTGGTGGTGGTTTATGTGACAAGTTGAGAGGTAGGCATGAATGTCCCTGCATGTCATGGCTAACATGAGGTCCCTTAGAGAAGCACTTTGCAAACCTTATAAGTTATAAGTTCTACTAGCTGCTTATTTCTGGGAAAATTAGGTATGACTCAGAGAAAGACCAAAACCAAGCCAAAACAAAAACAAAAAACCACCACCACCAACAACAACAGCTACTTAGGTTTGGGACCTAGGGAAACATTCATTTGCTCAAGAATAAGCAAAGTTTGCCTGTTAAGAAAACTGCTGTAAAAAATTTTTACCAGTGATAAAACACAAACTTTCATGCAAAAGTAGAGTTTTGAGAAATGCATATCTGCAGCTTTCCAACCCTTAAAGACCTTGCGATAGTGCCAGTGGCCGCATCAAACTAAAAAAAAAAAAAAAAGTCTGAGTTGTTCGTATTGCATAGTGAAAACCATCAACATCTGAACAATCACCATATTTTAGTGTGTGACACTGTTCTAGGGAGGTGTGAACAAACACCTACTCAGCCCCATACAGAAAACCCAAGACAGATCAAAGTGTAGATACCACCAAAGTCCAACTCGGAGAACCAATGAGTTTTATTGCCATTACTTCCAGGAGTACAGTGAGGATTTTATTTACTGGAGCAGAAACAACTCAAAGACAGCAGACAGCTGCATCACCAAAGCCCAGCCAAGCACCAACAGCAGATCCTAAAAGCTGGAAACCAGAAGCACACTGCACAGCCTGCAGGCGCCCCATAGGTTGGAGAGCATCTCTTTCAGGTAGCTCAGGTGGCCTGAGGCTCTTACAGGCAACCTGGCTGGTCTCTGCCTCTTTCAGGCAACTCTGATGATCTGAGCCTCTAAGACAGCAATCCTTAACCTTCTTAATGCTGCTGTGACCCCTTAATACAATTCTTCATGCTGTGGTAACCCCCTCCTCAATCATAAAATTATTTTCATTGCTACTTCATAACTGTAAGTTTGCTACTGTTGAGTCATAATGTAAATATCTGTGTTTTCTGGTGGTCTTAGCGATTCCTGTGAAAAGACTATGACAATCCCTGTGAAATGGTCCTACCGATCTCAAAGGGGTCTCAACCCTCAGGTTGAGAACCACTGCTCTAGGCATCTGGCTTTTGTGGAGGGTCTTCTAGGTCACTTGACTGGTCTGAGTCTCTCAAGCAGTACTTCCTACTTATATGGACTTGGGGATGGTGTTGTGTATCTGGTCAGTTTCAGGAACTTCCTTAAACCTTTGAGTTGACTTGGGAGGCAGATGCAGGTGGATTTTTTAATTCGAGGCCAGCCTGGTCTACAGAGTAAGTTCCAGGACAGTCAGGGCTATACAGAGTAACCCTGTCTCAAAAAAAAAAAAAAAAAAAAAAAAAAAAAAAAAAAAAACACCTTTGAGTTGTTTATTTCCCAGACTTAAGGAGCATCCCTCTAAAATGGAAAGTTTTATATTAAAGGAAATTTTTTCACAGCATTTGTTGAGATAGAAATTTCCAAATGACCTATAAAATCACATACATGTAAAATTTGCATCCAAAGTATAAGACATATAAATAGACGATAAGATAAACTACAAAAAATAGTAAGTTTCGAGCCAGGTGTGGTGGTACACGCCTTTAATCCCAGCACTTAGGAGGCAGAGGCAGGCAGATTTCTGAGTTCGAGGCCAGCCTGGTCTACAAAGTGAGTTCCAGGACAGCCAGAGCAATATAGAGAAACTCTGTCTCAAAAAAAAAAAAAAAGTAAGTTTCATACTATACATTTTAATAAACTTCAGAAATTTTCAATTGTCTCAAGCTTGGCTGTCAAATCAAAGGCTACTCATCACTATATAAAAGGATCGATGAAATACTTTTTAACTTCTCTCAACTGAATAGCTGCATGAAACTGGATTTTCTTTATCTAAAATAATATATCACAACAGGTAAAATGAAGAGATCAATTTGGGAATGCCCCTGTTCTAGTAAATCAGACACTGAAGAGACTTGCGAACTATATAAATCAATGAACTCTAACTTTGTCTCTTACAAAGAGTGTTTTTCATTAAAGTACAATACACTAGTGTGATACATTCGCTATTCTAATTTTAAGTGAATTGATGAATGTGTTTAAATTTCTCAGTTTTGTGTCTAACACACACCAAATATTCCCAGAAACAGAACACTTAAGGGAAAAAGAAAAACAAACCTTTGGAATCGTCACTATTATTTCAGAATACAAAGGAGGTTCTGACACAGTTCAGGACACATAGCTTGTAACTTGAAGTCACTCTGAGCCCTGCCCCAAGCCCTTCCCTCACTTGCTGTGTGCTAGGTTCCACCACATCCTGTTTCAGAGATGTTGCATTTGAAGGACTTGGTTTTCCAGAAGCCTATTTTGGCGCACAGTCCTTCAGTTAAAAGACCCAGGCACTGCAGACTTAAAATAACAGTAGATAGTTAAATGGGCAACATTATACGGAGCTGTACAAAGTTATACTATGTAGCAACTCCAAATAACCAGATTTAACACAGCAGAATCTGTCTTAGTCCTGCTGGGTCTGATGCTATGGTGAGCCCACGTTGAAGCCCAACCATCACCCACTGTTAGGGGCCAGGCTGCCTTCCTGGTCCTCCACCATCACTGTAGCAAGGACAGAGGATACTTAAGAGCCAAACATTGCCAGCCAAAAGCTACCAGAGTGAATGTCAGTCACTTCAGATTCCACTGACTTAAAGGGCAAGAGGGTACTGCCAATAACCCAGGGTAGAAGCAGAGAGCTTCTACAACACTGCCAGTCAGCTATTGGCCTCTCTTCCTGCCGACATGCAATGGTCAGTGTGCCTTTACTCTAATAAGATCCCTGAGGCAATCAACTTTAAAAGATGAAAGGTTTGGTTTGGGCTCACAGTTGTGGTTTCGGTTTCGTTTGCTTTGCTTTTTTCTTTGTTTGTTTGCTTGTTTTGAGGCTCTAGTTCAGAACTCACTGGGCCCAATTTTACATGGAAAGAACATATGGTGAAGTCATGGCAGGAAAGAGACAGATAGACTGACTGACAGACAGACAGACTGACTGACTGACTGACTGACTGACTGACTGGGAGGGTGAACCTTACCACCTCCTTCAAGACTGTGCTACCAATGACCTAACTTCCCCCTACCACTTAAAGCCTCTGCCACCTTCCAGTAGCATCGACCTGAGATACATGAGCCTTTGCGTTACAAACCTTGCATACATGAGCCTTTGGGTTACACTGAACATCCAGGGACTAGGATTGTAGCTCGGTGGGAAAGTGCTTGCCTAGCAATTGTCTGTTAAGCCCTGGATAATCACCCCCAGCACCGAAACCAAAATAAACCAACAGCACAGTTTAAAACTGTTTCCTCTCTGGAAAGATACCATGCTAAGTAAATCTTGGGGAGCAGAACAAGATTAAGGATGTAGCCTTCAGAAACACAAAAACACCTGAGAAGATAGAACAGCAGCGAATGTCACCTTGTTTCTGAACCAGAGCTTACTGGGTAAGCCTTGGCCATCAGAGGAGTAGTTTTGCTACCACATCGAATTAATGATTGTCAAACAAAGCAGGGTTAGAATTCCAGGTGATTTGAACAGCTCTGGGTGTTCATAGAAGAAAGAAACTTCTAGACCTTCCAGAATTGGTTTTTTGTTTTTTTTTTTTGAGCAGGAGGATTTAAGTGGGATTAGAATAAAGGCCATAACATGGGGAGGCATCCAGACTGGCAGAGAGGCATGAAGGAGATATTAACTCCGGTGAAGTAAGAGAGATTTGTAAGCTTGTGACTAGACCAGTGTGGCTGCAATTTATCATGTCAGGAAGGCACTGGGGACACTCAGAGGTGACACTGAGCATGAGAAAAGAATACCAGCAAACCTAGGAAGTCCCACATCCCAGCCAGGGAACTCATCCCACAGAGATGGTGGCCACAGGGACCTGACAGCCACTTACTCATCCACAAGAATAATGTTTGCCTGAGAGATATAGACATCATTTATTTTCATTGAAGAAACTCAAGCCAAAGCTTGTTTTATATCTTTTTCTTTCTTCCTAAAAATGTATTTTCTTCATAATTCCTCAACTTTAATAACAATAAAATAGCTGTGGCATAATTGCCTTACACAAACAAAAACATCATTTTCAGAAATCGCATTTTCTAAGCATTAAGTCAAGCAGATGTTGGAAGCATCTTGCTTAAATCAAATTGTCGTGTGTTTTAGATCTCAAATGGGAGTAGGCATGTCCAATGTCTGTGCTTGCTTGCTTTGGAATAACATAGGACAAAGGGAAAGGGAAGACTTAAATCTCAGGGTACTTGTTATATGCCTGTTTAGGGAAGCCACCATGATGTATTGGAGAGTGTGGGGCCGATACTCTTACTGACTGTCTGAGTTTGATCTCCAGGACTCACACGGTGGAAACAGACAACCAATGTCGGAGATTTGTCTTCCGTCCACACACGCATACACATGTAAGTACATACATATAGAAGTGTAGAAATGTTAAGACAAAAGCAGAGAGAAGCACTGGAACAGAGATATGATTATAGACCAGCTGAGACTGCAAGGGAGTGATCCCAGGTCCAGCACTTAAAGGACTTTCAAATGACTGCAAGCAACACGTGCTATCTATATCGAAAAAAAAAAAAAAAACAAAAAAAAAACCAATTACTTTCTGTGTAAGTATTTGACATGCTAGGCATGGGCAGGGAAATTGAGGCAAGACTCTAGAAGCCTTGGATGCAAGTTTACAAAGGTATACCACCTCTGACAACACTGTAGTTTAGATCTGGAATGTCCCCAAAGACCCGCATGTTCAAGGTATAGTCACCAGCCTGTGGACCCATAGCGAAGACAAGCTATAGGAAGGAAGTCAGATCACAGAGGGTGTGCCCTCTGAGGGGATTGGGGAACCTTGATCTTTCCTCTTTGGCATCTTGGCCATGAGTTGAGTACTTTGCCCCACCGTGCACTGAGACCATTGTATCTGGCCTCTGCACAGAGCCATGTGACCAGTGGAGCGGGGATTATAATTTCCAATACGATAAGCCAAGACAGGACTTTCCTCTCCATAAGTTGATCATCTAGGGCATTTGTTAAAGTAACAGAAAGCTGACTAACACAGAGGATCCTGAGAGCATAACACTAGTCCAAGTGTTCCCTCGTGAAGACTCCAAGGCAGAGTCCAGAGTGTATCAGGGAAACATCTAGGCAGATGGCTATAAGACTGGCTGATGAGTGTTCTAACACAGAAGCCAACAAGGAGCTGAAACACGTTCAAGGTAAAGATCAATGAGGTCATGAAGAACCAGGAAAGCGTTTCTGAATGGCTAAGTCACAGGATTAGAGATGTAAGGAAAGAGGCTCATAAACATAAAATAGCCCACCTTTCTGTGCTAGACAAATACATTTGGACTGAAGGTGGAATCAGGGTGACATAGGACTTTCAGTCTGCAGAAGACCAAATGGTACACAGGTTTGACATTACCCATGAAAGAACAGGAAAAGAAATTACGACAGATAAAGGGAATAAAAAGAACAGTGTGAGGCTGGAGAGTTGACCCAGGAGTTAAGAGCACTTGTTACTCTTCCAAAGAACCTGAGTTCAGATCCCAGCACCCACTCATAGGTGGCTCACAACTGCCCGTCACTCCTGCGCCAGAGGATCTACCGCCCTCTTCTGGTTTCTGGAGGTAACTGCATGCAAATGGTGCACATAAGCTCATATTAACACATAAATAAAAATAAACACAATTATTTTAGGGGGAGAGTTAGGAGAAGAGAGGGTAGGGAAAGAGAAAAATGCCAGATAGAAAAAAAATGAATTGGACAGCTGGAGAGATGGCTCAGCGCTTAAGAGCACTGACTGCTCTTCCAGAGGTCCTGAGTTCAGTTCCTAGCAACCACATGATGGCTCACAACCATCTGTAATGGGATCCCCTCTGATACCCTCTTCTGGTGTGTCTGAAGTCAGCTACATTGTATTCACAAATGTAGAATAAATAAATAAATCTTTAAAATGAAAAAATTAATTGGAAGCATGTTGGGGGCTGATGGGTTTGGTTTTGTTTTCCTGACTACAGGAAACATTTGGTATCATTTCTCCAACTCTGGCACTATCTAGGTATTTAATAATTTAAAGTACTTTGACATATCTACCTGAAGTTAACATCAGAGTCCACAGATTAAACAGCTCAGTCCTACATGAGTGACATTCCTAATTCCCAGGTCACCTGCCATTCCAGCTGTGGCTATAATATGAGGGTTCTCACAACCTTCTCCTCTGGTTCCATAATTTGCTAGAACGTCTTGGAGGACCTAGATAGTCACTTGATTTATGCTTATTGCGTGATCGAGAGCCTGCAGAGAAAGCAGTGGACAGAACGAAGTCCAGCAGTATCCTGAGCAGAGAAACAATATCCCCATGGAGTTAGCATGTGCTGTCCTGCCAGCTGTCAATTTAAAAAAAAATGCAAAGAAATTAAAACTGAAGCAAATAAAAAAAAAATCTAGATTTATTTGGTAACAGTACTTCAGGGCATCGCAACAAGAATATAGATGCTTGAACTACAAGTATATCCAAAGACATTGAGACAGGGGAGATCTTTAGAGAGAAAAGTAAGGCTTATACAAGGTACTTTGGAAGGCAGCTGTGCTCGATACCATACACCAGCACCGCCCCTACACAATGAATTTACAAACAAGCTCAGGACACAGTGGTTCATACAAGATCGATGTCAGCCTGAGGTTGAGCAGGCGGGTGTTAGAGAGGCCCTCTCAGGGGTCTTTGTGTGCGGTGCTACTGGGGCTTTTATGCAAGCCTGCGTTGCACGTTCTGTTGTGATAGTTCCTACCAGGCAACCACACATAAAAGGCCTCCTTTAAACATTTATTGGCGTTATGTACTTAATAAATGTTGACAGAAGCAACTCCATCTTGAGTGGAACAACTTCCACACAGCGCGTGGGTATGTTTGCCAACGCAGACGCTCTCCGAAGCCGGTCCTTTAATCACTCCTTGGGCATAGTTGATTAAATAATTGGCTACTGATGGTTAGCTGCGTCTTTCATCCTTCTCCCCTCAGAGAAGGTGGGGACGAGCCTGCAAGCCCTAAGCTTTTAATCAAGCCTTGGTCTCTCTCTGGTTTCTCAGCCCCCATCCTGATGCTACCCAGGGGCTCGCCAGGAATGGCTTCGTTAGAACTAAACGGGCTTTCAAAACCACTATCACTCCAGGATTGCCAAAGATTTTAGGAGCTCTGTGCTAGGGATGAGAAATACCATTCTATGATGTCACAAATATGATTCTAGCAAGACAGGGAAGACGGCGGCAAAGCTTTCAGAGCAGTAAGGGAAGTCGTGCCCAGCAATATCTCGGGAATGCAAAGAGGAGTGCCTCAGAAGTGCGCACATTTAGCTTTCTTATCGGAAACTGCAGTATCCAGCCCGGTTGCTAACTCAGAGAATTCCTCATCTCATCAGGTAGAGCCTGATAACTTTCCTAGCCCTTCTTGCAGCCAAGAAGCAGGGGCGTAGATCCTGCGGATCCTCACAGGTGTTCTGATTCTGAGTCAGAAGCAAGGGATGCTCTGCGGGGTACACCCAGCCCTGAGTGACGGACTGACGGCCTCAGCAACAGTTGCTACCAAGCACGTGTCCTACCACCTGAAGGGCTGGTAGACGATCCCCTGGATCCATTCCTAGAGCGATTTGTAGTTTATCCTTAGCTTTCTGAGCTCCAGGCTTGATTCCTAGCCAACCCCCAGGCCTTCTATCCCAGATTATCTAAACTGGGTAATAGCTTTCATTTCCTTTTTCTCCATAAAGCAGCTAGTTATTACTATTGCTCACCACCTCTGTCCAGGAATGATCTAAAAAGGCTGTCAGTCGTGTGAAGTGCAATACTGTTCAATGGAGCGTTTGATTTGACAGCTTGCTTAGTTGTGACTTTAGGCAGGTGACTGGAAATTGGAATGAAATCATAGCTGGAGTAGAAAGGAAATCAAATTCAAAGCTTTATCTACTCATACGTCTGAAATTAGTACCATGCCAAGCAACAATACAGATTTGACAGCAGATGCAGAAAGACTATTTACAAACCCTTTGTTTAAAATGTGAAAGCCTGGGGCTAGAGAGATAGTTCAGTGGTTAAGAACACTTGCAGAGGCTGCTCTTGCAGAGGATCTAGATTCAAGTCCCAGCATTCAAGTGATGGTTCAAAGCCTATAATTACAGTTCCAGGGTGTCTGCTGCCCTCTTCTGGGCTTCTGGAGTATTGCATGCAGATAGTGCACAAACGTGCAAGCAAAATATCTATAAACGTAAAATTAAAAAAATTTTTTTAGCCGGGTGTGGTGGCACATGCCTTTAATCCCAGCACTTGGGAGGCAGAGGCAGGTGAATTTCTGAGTTTGAGGCCAGCCTGGTCTAGAGTGAGTTCCAGGACAGCCAAGGCTACACAGAGAAACCCTGTCTCGAAAAAAAAACAAAACAAAAAAACAAAACAAAAAAAATTTTTTTAAGCTGGGCGGTGGTGGCACACGCCTTTAATCCCAGCACTTGGGAGGCAGAGGTAGGCAGATTTCTGAGTTCAAGACCAGCCTGGTCTACAGAGTGAGTTCCAGGACAGCCAGTGCTATACAGAGAAACCCCGTCTCAAAAAAAAAAAAAAAAAAAAAAAAAAAAGTATTTTTAAAATGTGAGTGCTTGTCTTACTGAGGTAAGACTATTGCTTCTTTTTATCTCTTGCTCTAACAGACAGAAGAGCCTCTTAGAATCAGACAAATGGTGGTGGAGAAGTCTGATAAGCTACAAATGCACCACATTCTTCTATAGCACCCTCCATCCAGTCGTGCGGGATAAAATACGTTTGTGGCAAGCCATATTCTTTACCCCTTTCAGTCCTGTCTCTTTTGTCTTTGACATGCCCCATCAGGGATTCAGGACTCTCTGGCCATA